>JAAAWM010011023.1:0-59523 GCA_036873465.1 Thinopyrum obtusiflorum | reverse complement strand
GGCGGCGTAGCGGAAGCGAGGAAAGAAAACCTAAAAAACGAATACTATGTATTTTGTGGAAATTACACGATATATTACTCATGTGCAAAAGTATGTATATATGATGTACAAAGATAAGCCACGACCTTAACTATACAAGAAATTAGAAGATGAGCCCAATACACAAATATGCACAACACACATACTCAACACCGAGGTCTGAATCCAATTCTCCGTCGAAACCCACGTGGCCACTGTGGTTGATGCCTTTCTTTCTTTGCTGGGTTTCTCTCAGGAGTAAATGACAAAGCCCCCAACATGCATGCTGGCATTTTTTTTTTTGAAACATTCATAATTCTATTATTTATCTGCCAACATACTACAATCGTTTTGGATACATCTTGCAAGGAAAGGAGTAGTAGTACCAGTCCACAAGCTACACACGTTCTCACTACTAGTATGTTGCGCACATAAGTGGGCAGCAAAGTTAACCTCACGTCTTACAAAGATCAAATTACAATGTAGCAAATGTGAAGCGATCTCTTGAATCTGATGCAGGATTCCCATAATTCTAGACCGATGATGTTGACGAGCCTCTCAAAGCTGCACCAAATTATGACAATCAGTTTCGACCGTTACCTGCTGAAAGTTCAAAGTATTTGCAAGATCAACATCATCACGGTATGTGAGCGCTTCCACCGACAGGGCATTGGCCACAGAATTATACCAACAACTTCTTACAGCAAGGATTCGACCCATACTATCTCGTGCTACATATCCAGTAGCCCCAGTACCAGTTGTAGGATTGAAACTTCCATCTACATTTATCTTTATAATATTTTCATGAGGAGGGTTCTACTTAACTAGTTTCTTCTCTTGGTGATCAGTAGGATGAGTGGCACTAGATACCTCCTGTAGCACCTCTGCTACCCATCAGGCAACTTTGCTTGGTGAGAAGTGCTGATCTCCCCTTTTTTTCCTTGGGGGGGGGGGGGGGGGGGGGGGGGGGGGGGGGGGGGGGGGGGGGGGGGGGGGGGGGGGGGGGGGGGGGGGGGGGGGGGGGGGGGGGGGGGGGGGGGGGGGGGGGGGGGGGGGGGGGGGGGGGGGGGGGGGGGGGGGGGGGGGGGGGGGGGGGGGGGGGGGGGGGGGGGGGGGGGGGGGGGGGGGGGGGGGGGGGGGGGGGGGGGGGGGGGGGGGGGGGGGGGGGGGGGGGGGGGGGGGGGGGGGGGGGGGGGGGGGGGGGGGGGGGGGGGGGGGGGGGGGGGGGGGGGGGGGGGGGGGGGGGGGGGGGGGGGGGGGGGGGGGGGGGGGGGGGGGGGGGGGGGGGGGGGGGGGGGGGGGGGGGGGGGGGGGGGGGGGGGGGGGGGGGGGGGGGGGGGGGGGGGGGGGGGGGGGGGGGGGGGGGGGGGGGGGGGGGGGGGGGGGGGGGGGGGGGGGGGGGGGGGGGGGGGGGGGGGGGGGGGGGGGGGGGGGGGGGGGGGGGGGGGGGGGGGGGGGGGGGGGGGGGGGGGGGGGGGGGGGGGGGGGGGGGGGGGGGGGGGGGGGGGGGGGGGGGGGGGGGGGGGGGGGGGGGGGGGGGGGGGGGGGGGGGGGGGGGGGGGGGGGGGGGGGGGGGGGGGGGGGGGGGGGGGGGGGGGGGGGGGGGGGGGGGGGGGGGGGGGGGGGGGGGGGGGGGGGGGGGGGGGGGGGGGGGGGGGGGGGGGGGGGGGGGGGGGGGGGGGGGGGGGGGGGGGGGGGGGGGGGGGGGGGGGGGGGGGGGGGGGGGGGGGGGGGGGGGGGGGGGGGGGGGGGGGGGGGGGGGGGGGGGGGGGGGGGGGGGGGGGGGGGGGGGGGGGGGGGGGGGGGGGGGGGGGGGGGGGGGGGGGGGGGGGGGGGGGGGGGGGGGGGGGGGGGGGGGGGGGGGGGGGGGGGGGGGGGGGGGGGGGGGGGGGGGGGGGGGGGGGGGGGGGGGGGGGGGGGGGGGGGGGGGGGGGGGGGGGGGGGGGGGGGGGGGGGGGGGGGGGGGGGGGGGGGGGGGGGGGGGGGGGGGGGGGGGGGGGGGGGGGGGGGGGGGGGGGGGGGGGGGGGGGGGGGGGGGGGGGGGGGGGGGGGGGGGGGGGGGGGGGGGGGGGGGGGGGGGGGGTCCTACAAAACTCTGCGCTTGGAGGCCCAACACGAGTCTACAAGAAGAAGGTAGCATAGTAGACATCACTTAGGAGGAGGTTGTGAGATACTGGCTTAATAGGGATGCTAGACTGCTCATATCAATAAGGAATTATGTCTTCTCTGGGAGCCCATTTGGAAAGAAATCCAAAGTTAAGTGTGCTCAGCTTGGAGGAATTTCAGGATGGGTGACCGACTGGGAAGTTGGTCCCAGGTGCGCACGAGTGAGGACAAAGTGCATAGTAAAGACCAGTGTTGATCTATGGGGCCAGTCTAGATCCCGTTAGGAGTAACGTACAATAACCAATGGGTGTGTCTAGGGCTTTGCAGAGGTGGAGGAATTTTCCTAGCACCCTCATCAGGAATAGCAGTCTCTTGAGCCTCGAGCTTAGGTTCTTCTTCCACAACTTTCTCAATTGAGATTTTCTTCAGTGGAGGTTGTTCAACATTTTCAGTGGCCTCCCGCTTGGCTTGGAGCGAGTGCTTCGTCACGTCAATATGGCCCTTGACCAATTCATTGTATCGAGACTTTTCAACTTGATGGTTAGTACAAACTCTTCGCACCATGAAGTCTAGATTGGAGTGGAAAGCCAACCTTCTATTTCTTATCATGGAGATAGTCTTGTTGAGTTCCATATAATTATCTTGAAGTTTTTGTATGACAAACTTGGAGGTGGCAGACTTTATTTTCTCATCAGTTTCATTTTTCTTAGAAATAGGAGAAGTCAGATCAACATAAGCTTCTTTGACGTCTTCGATGATTTTGCTGGCTTGCCCAATAACCTCTTTTGGCACAAGAAAATCACTGACATTGCCATCGAAAGGTTTTTGACAAAGCGGTCAAGTTTCTCGGTGTTGAATATGGTCATAGTAATGAGGAGCTTCATTTTCATCAACAGCAGAAGCTACAACAACCATCTCGATGGATTTAATGGGAGCAGTTGGTGGCAAAGATGCAGTGGCTAAATGATTTTTGGAGCCCACACCTTTCTTCTTTACCTCTTTCTCAGAATCATTCTTTTCGGCTTCTTTCTTAGAAGCATTCTTTCCGGCTTCTTTCTTAGAAGCATTCTTTTCGGCTTCTTTCTTCGAAGCATTCTTTGCTTTCTATTTAGAAGTCGAAAGCTTTGGAACTGGAGGTGTACGTATTTTCTCTCTGGGCTTTGCATCAGCCAATGGAGTATCAATGACTAGGACTTGCAAGTTAATTAACCTAGCCGATGGATTTGTATTTACCACCTGCTTTATAGTGATGGTGGTGACAGGGGTTTTGTGAAGCTTGATCTTCGTAATATGAGGGGGTGGAGCTGGCTGGGTGAGCACTAGCAGAGTCACCTCAAAAGTGATACTAATGCATTCACTTGCTGGAGGCGAGCCATTTGCATCAGCATAGACAAGAGGATCATCCTCATCCTCAGTAGAATCTTCAGACTCAACCTCTTCTTCAACGGGTTTATTCTTCTTGCCAGGTTGCTTATGAATTTTTGACGGCCCATCACCATTATTATCGTGCTTTCTATTTGATCGACCTTCATCGAGACCAAGAGCTTTCCACTTCTCAACATCTTGCTTCATGAGCGTGATGTTCTTCTTCTCCTTCAGATTAGCTCGTTCCTTCTTGGTCTGTCTCTTGATGACATTTCTCTTCTGTTTATCCACCTCACTTGGATAATCTTTTTCTTCTATTTGAGAGGATGGATCCGCATCTGGTGGTGGAGGATGCTAATTCGGTTCCTTATCCTTCATCAAGGACTTGGTGCGGCAATCACACGAAGGAGGAGTGAAGGCAAATATCTTCACATACAGAGCATGAACCATCTTGTAGTTAAACCACTTTATTACCCAGTATCGGCTAATCCTTTGTATTTTGCTTCGCCTTTGATGGGTTGATTCTCCTTTGATAGTTTTGTATCAATTGTGAGACATCAATTCTGTGGAATTTTCTTCGGGCTTGTGACCACCAGTTTTCATTTCTCCATGGTGGGATTTCCATCGGCGTCAAGTTATGGTGATTTCTCAAAACTCTTTTTCTCCAAAGGGCTGATAGTTGGGCCCTGTGCTATTGACTCATATGTCGTACCCATAACAAAGTCTTCTCCCAAATCTGTCTGACATGCTGGCTTAGGAGAATCTTTAACAGAATCCATATTCCCGTGAATTAGATTATATGTGAGGGAAAATAGGGATAGGGTCATGAGTACGCATAGAGAATTTTTTTTCAAAGAAAAACATTTTCTAAGAAGTTAGACTTAGACTTTAAGCTAAGTTTCGATAGAAAGAGTTGACAATAGGTTTCATACTATTGTATCTTGAGACAAATTCACTAATATAAAAACTATTTTTTCTATCATACGAAACACAACTGAAACCCTAGATCTAGAGTTTTGATGGGATGGAAAAAGTACAAACCACATACAAGAGTTCACTTAAGGATTTACAAATCTGATAAAGGCGGTAAAAACCAAAGAAATTAACGCTGAAAACTCGAGCAAGAATGAAGAACGCTTAAATCAGAGGCTACATGTACCCTATCACAGTGTTGTGTGGTGAGTACGATGGCGCGACTAATGAGATGCTCCGCGGCGGCGAGGAAGAACTTTGGTGAGGCATTTCTGGCAGTAAAGCAGTGAAGAGGCTCATCAGCGTTCAAAGTAGAGCAGCAGGGCTTGGTGGTTTCGATGGTTTTGAGCGAGGGAGAATGAGTGTAACTGCTAAGTGCGGAAGACAATGGGTATCTATACTCGAAGAAGAATACTCGTGTCCCGAAGATCAGATTGAATGGTCTAGAAGCATGGAGATTATGGATTCCGCGGTTGAGATTTAGTGGGAGTTTTCCCTGAGCACGTGGCAACTGTAAACATAGGTATCTCCTCACTTGAGTGGGAAACTTAAATTTTGGAGGACTTTCGCCAAAATTGAAATCTTTTGGAGTGACATAATTCTCGCAGCAAAGGATGTTAGATAGAAATGCACTCGAAATGAAATTGTGCACTCATGACAGAAAAACACAGACTTGATAGGATAGAATAGATAGGCAAGGTTCAAAACAATTTCACTCAGAGGAAAAGCAATCAAACAAAACATAACTATGAGTGAAATATATAGAGGACTCAACTAAATGGTGAAGAAAAATCGAAGGCTAGAAGTCAATACAAATACCATCGAAAAGAAAATTCAAGTCAAAAACCAAAAGAGGGTGGTGGCGTTACCAATCATGTAAGTACTATTTAACCCAGAGCATCACACAATTTGTCATGTCATTCTATGAGTCAAGTCCTTCGTTAATATATTCACCATCAGAAAGAAAAAATACTTCACATTTGTGAAATCCAGGATATTTAGCTCACATAGTAATGTGCATAATCTTTTATCGTTGAGAGGTTTGGTGAAGATATCAGCCAATTGTTTCTCAGTCTTGACGTGATTGATAATAATATCCTCATGAATAAAATGATGCCTGATGTCAATATGCTTCATCCGTGAGTGTTGCACTTGATTGTGTGCAATCTAGATGGCACTCTCATTATCACGGAGAAGAGGAATCTTCTTCACCATGATGCCATAGTCCTTGAGAGTTTGCTTCATGCAAAACTAAGAGCGGCATGCACCCGCAGCAATATATTTGGCCGCAGCCGTGGAGAGAGATACACAATTATGCTTCTTCGAAGACCAACACACCAATGATCTACCAAGAAAATGATATGTCCCATAGGTAGATTTCCTATCAACATGGTCACTGATAACCCACAAGTATAGGGGATCACGACAGTCTTCGAGGGTAGTATTTCACCCATATTTATTGATTCGACACAAGGGGAGCCAAATAATATTTATGAGCCTTAGCAGTTGAGTTGTCAATTCAACCACACCTGGGAAATTATATTTCTGCAAGAAAGTGTTTAGTAGCACAGTAGCAATAGTAACAGGCACAGTAAGAGTAGCAGATTGTAACAACAGCAGCAATGAAAGTAACTTAGAAAAGATCAATATGTGAAAAGTGTAGGCATTGGATCAACGATGGATAATTGTGTTGAATGATGTTCATCATATAACAGTCACAACCTAGAGCAACACACAATAGCTCCAATTCATCAATATAATGTAGGCATGTATTCTGTATATAGTCATACGTGCTTATAATAAGAACTTGCATGACATCTTTTGTCCTACCCTCCCGCAGCGGGGTCCATAAGGAAATCTAAGGGATATTAATGTCTCATTTTAATAGAGAACCTGAACAAATCATTAACACATGGTGAATACGTGAACTCCTCATACTACGGTAATCACCGGAAAGAATCCCAATTTTTGTCACCTTGGGGTATGCGGATCATAACACGTAATAGGTGCTTACAACTTGAAAGATAGGATCAAGAGCTCAAATATATTCATGAAAACATAAAGGATTCAGATCTGAAATCATCGCACTCGGGCCTTAGTGACAATAATTAAGCATAGCAAAGTCATAGCAACATCAATCTCAGAACATAGTGGATACTAGGGACCAAGCCCTAACAAATTGACTCGATTACATGATAAATCTCATCCAACTCCATCACTGTCCAGCAAGAATGCGAAGGAATTACTCACTCCCGGTGGTGACCATCATGGAATTGTTAATGGAGAATGGTTGATGAGACGACAACATCGAATCCCCCTCTCTGGAGCCCCGGACGGACTCCAGATCAGCCCTCCCAATGAAGAACAAGAGGTGGCGGCGGCTCTGTATCATAAAACGCGTTGAAACTTTCTCTATGATTTTTTTCTTCGTGAGATGGTACTTATGGAGTTGGACTTAGGGCAAATGAGGCTCCAGGGGCCCACAAGTTCACAGGGCGCGCCTTGGGGGGGGGGGGGGGGGGGGGGGGGGGGGGGGGGGGGGGGGGGGGGGGGGGGGGGGGGGGGGGGGGGGGGGGGGGGGGGGGGGGGGGGGGGGGGGGGGGGGGGGGGGGGGGGGGGGGGGGGGGGGGGGGGGGGGGGGGGGGGGGGGGGGGGGGGGGGGGGGGGGGGGGGGGGGGGGGGGGGGGGGGGGGGGGGGGGGGGGGGGGGGGGGGGGGGGGGGGGGGGGGGGGGGGGGGGGGGGGGGGGGGGGGGGGGGGGGGGGGGGGGGGGGGGGGGGGGGGGGGGGGGGGGGGGGGGGGGGGGGGGGGGGGGGGGGGGGGGGGGGGGGGGGGGGGGGGGGGGGGGGGGGGGGGGGGGGGGGGGGGGGGGGGGGGGGGGGGGGGGGGGGGGGGGGGGGGGGGGGGGGGGGGGGGGGGGGGGGGGGGGGGGGGGGGGGGGGGGGGGGGGGGGGGGGGGCAAGGACTATCTTTATTCATACACACATAGGAAATATCATCATACATGATTGCCTCTAGGGCATATCTCCAACACTAACCCCATCATAACCTTGTCCACGCACTTGAGAAAGAGTCTTATGATGGGCATCAAGTAACAACTCAATCATTGTCTTCAATGACAAAGAGATGGCATTAGCCACATGTATTACTCCAAGAAAGTGCTCACATACCCAAGCAAGTTTATGAACATAACGGAAGCAAGGAGCTAGTTGTTCCTTGTGAGATACGTCACTAGGCTCATCAGCTAGGATTGCAAAGTGGCCATCACCAATTTCCTAAATTATGTGTCTATTAACCTACATCGAAGAAAAATTGATGATTTCTTTTTGTATTCTATGACAAATCAGCTTACATTTTCTTAGAGCATTGTTCAATACAATCTTGTGGATGTCTTCATTATTTGCAGCAAGCCAAGCTAGAAGTTCGAGAAAGTTTCCTTTGTTGCATGAATGTCCACTTTCATCATGTCCAAGAAATATCAATCCTTGTCCCAGAAAAAAACTCAAGGGGGGGGGGGGGGGGGGGGGGGGGGGGGGGGGGGGGGGGGGGGGGGGGGGGGGGGGGGGGGGGGGGGGGGGGGGGGGGGGGGGGGGGGGGGGGGGGGGGGTACTTTGCAACAGAGGGCTTGTTGCGGAAACATTTACAAACAGAGGTTATGTTGAGCTTCTAACCGAATAAGTCAGCCTATCAATGTAAAGATTTATGTTCACTTCAGGTATCTTAATGATAACATTAGAAACCGAAGTTTCCGGATTCACAAAGAAGCTGAACTTCTCTTGATCTGGATTATGGATACCTTTTCTACCACCCACATGTGTGGTAAGTCTCTCATATTTGTCCCAACTTCTCCAACCACCTTCAACAAAGTTGTTGCCACCCTTAGATTTCACCTTAAACAAGTAGCACACAAAGCAAAATGATGCATGCTCTTTTACACTATATTCAATCCAAGGGTACTTATTATACAAATGACTAGAGAAGTCGATTTCTACCTTTTATTTCTCTAACCAGATAGTCATGTTTGCTAAGTCGGCATACCGCTTCGCCATGGACGAGCATGAGCGTCCAAATGCGAGTGCATCGAGCAGGGCACCGGATGGTTGTCGCGCCATCTGGAAGACCATGCGGGGATGGCCTCATCTCCCAAAGGTTTAGGTGTTTTCTTGGTGTCTAGTTTCCAACTCATTAGCTACGTGGGCAAATAAGCATTCACGACAGTTGAAAACTAACAACGTGTGCCCTCTCTATGGTATGGAACACGATGATGATTTCCATGCTCTATGCAGGTGCCCTCGACTGGTGTGCCTGGCGCATGATGTCGAAGGATTGGATGATCCCGGAGATTGTTGCAGTCCGGAACACAGGGCCGGAGTGGCTCTTTGACGTCCTACACCCACTCTCCAACACGTAACACATGGTGGTACAGATGACGTTGTGGAGTTCCTGGCATGTGTGTAATGAGATTACACACGATAAGGCCCCACCGCCCACGGAAGTGTTGTACGGTTCTTGCATGGCCATATAACATCACTTATGTGCGTTCAGCAGCACCCGCAGGCCAAGATGGTCCAGGGAAGATGGTGCTTGAAGACCTGGCATGCCATGCAGCAGTTGTGGTCAGCCCTAGAGAAGGCAAGTGCCACAACCCTGAGCTGCGGGCTAAGCGCTAAGAACCACCACTGGAAGGTTAGCTCAAGTTAAATGTGAATGGCGGCACGGGCATGGTGCTTCGAGATGCGGCCGGTCAGATCATTTTTTCTTCTTGTCATCATTTGTTCACATGCGATAACACGCTCGTGGTAGATCTGCAAGCATGTCGAGAGGGAGTTGCACTCGCGTTGGAGTGGAGCTCGTTACCATTTATTCTTGAAACGGACAGTACTAAAGCAGCGACGATGCTTAATCAGGATAGTATCAATAGGGCCCATGATTCTGCCTTGTGCATGACATAAAGGGGCTGATTAGGACACAGAGATATCGAAGTAAAACATATTAGACTGCCTTGTGCATGACATAAAGGGGCTGATTAGGACAGAGAGAGATCAAAGTAAAACATATTAGACATGCAAAAAAACCATGTTAGTCATAAACTAGGTAGGATAGGGTGAGTGGATGTTCAAACAGCAGTCTGGTTGCGGTCTGGCCAGGACGGGTTTGTAAAACCTTGTGAGCTGGATCACTCGGATCCAGATTGAAAATCCCTTTCCCCCCAGCAAAAAAACGCCAAAGAATCGTAGTACTTACCAGATATTCTTTGGGGGCTGCTACACGTTGGCCGACGAATCTTTTTAAAAGAGTCGCCGCCTCGCGAGCCGTGTGATCTGACACAATCAAGTGGCCGAATGTCTTACTTTACTTTGCAACAGAGGGCTTGTTGCGGAAACATTTACAAACAGAGGTTATGTTGCAGTTTTTTTTGCAACATAGGTTGTGTTCCGAGATTTCTTTGCAACATAGGCGTGTTGCAGAGTTTTTTTTCCGTCTTCACTTTTTTTTGCAACGACGGCGATGTGGTGGGGGAACTTTGCAACATAGGTAATGTTGTAGAAAAAATTAAAATGAAAAAATGTGCAGAAATGACGCTGCCGTTGCGTACGTCGAGCGCGTCGCTGCCGACCACAACAAAGCAATAGCGTCGCTGCTCCCGTGGTTTCAGAAGCACGCCCAGGAGCACAAATCATCGCCGCGGAGGAGCACCGCCGGCGACCACCACCGCCACCGCCTACCACTTATGTCGGCCCATAGGAACAGGAAAAAAGGGATCCCTGTATCCGTACAGAGGCCGGCCACCGTCGGCGGAGATCCCATCGTCGTCGCCGCCGCGGGGGTTCCGCCCGGTAGGCCCGCGCCGTTGCCCTTCCTAGTCCCAGCCGTTGCAGGATCTAACCCCTGGTCGGTTTGCAACAAGGGGCTAGTTGCATAACCACTTTATGAAACAACGGGCCAGTTGCAGAACGTGGACAGGAAGGGATTAGCTCCTGACCGTCTGATTAAAAGCCCACCTAACGGACACGGAGGTGGCGGACGCTCGCATGAGTGAAGGAAATCATTTCCCATATTCTTTTAGCATTACAGAAGTCGTTACTTATAAAATGCTAGATGTAAGTTTGGCCAAACTTTACCTTAAAAATAATTGTTAAGGATAAACTTGGATACAAGAGAAGATTGCAGCCAGATTAATGACACATAATGCTTCCGAATTGAAGTTTAGTTTTTGTTCTGAGAGCGTAAATGTTTGGTTACTGACGAAATGCCAAGACCTCATGAGCCACGATGTACAATCTTGCCAAAACGTAATTACATTGACTTAAGATTGAACTAGCCAGACACACGGGTTGATGACTAGTAAAACAAATTCAGATGGGCAGTCAGTCTATTGGATCATCCTGATACGAAAGGATGCATTAGAACATTTGATTTCAGCCAAACGAGCCAAACCACAGGGCCTTTGCCGCCTGATTGTTTTGCCAGGAAGAAGCAAGGTACAAGGTAGCAGCTGGGGCTGACTCGGTGTGCACATCACACAGATTTGCGTTGTTGTTCTTGATGCGTAAGAGTGCCGGCAAGTGAGGTGGACGCAGAAGGTAGAACGGCCTTTTTGCTCATTCTTGCGTTGCAGGAGTACGCCTCAACTGATGCAGTTCCCCGCCACTTAATTTGTCCATCTGAATCGGAAGAATAGTCGTATGCCGAAAGAGCTATATGCGCGTACGAGTACGACGTCTGGCTGATCTGTTGGACAAGCAATCAATCTGACAAACAAAATAGTAAGAACTGCGTACAACACGTGCTGAAAAGATGACACATGCATCCGGTTGGATGAGGCATGACTTCATCAAGCCTGCATCTGCATTTACATTTCCTTCCTTTTCATTTTAGAATCGCGGGCCGTGCTGTTTCATGTTGCTGAATATTAGATAGCGTCATTATCATTGTTAACAACCAGCCCCGAATTATGCGAAACTACTTTTGCTTGATGTAATCCCCTGGCTTTTCGACCACAAATCAATCTTATATTACTCTTATAAAGGATGTTGAAGTACACGCTCTTGGGGGCCTCCTCGATTGCAAGAGCCCTTCGTGTTGTTCGTTCCACGTGCATCTCGTGTCACTGGCTCCTGGCGCGCTCCCCGTCGTCCGATCTTCCTGGAGCGCTCCGCGCGGCCCAGATTTCCTCCTCCGGGGGCCATGACGCCTGGGATGTGGGCACGCTCAAGGCCACCTTTATGTGGTGCTTTTTTTAGAACGAAGACGCCAGGGGCGTCCGACTTTAAATTAATAAAACCCACGACATAGGCAGCATGCACATAAGTAGTAACCAACGTCCAGGAACCCAAACATAACACAAAGTCGACCGGCCCAGAGAGCAAAGTACGATACAAGGCATAGCCAGCCAACAAAAGAGCGCGCAGGCTCGGAGAAAGCACTTCCAAAAGGAGCTACACATCCCTAGGTAGCAGAGGTAGCAGACGACGGAGCTCGAGACGCCGAGTAGACGAGGCGGAGGCGGTCTAGAGCATGGCGATGAAGATCAACGTCCTGATGTCTTCCCAGCGGTGCCCACTGCTGTAAGAAAATGATACATTTGTATATTACGTCAGCGGGGTGAGATGGGAAAACGCCCTCAATAGTAAACTTGTTTCGAGTTCGCCAAAGGGCCCACAACATTGCAGCCGCACAAGTCCACATGATACGGCGAGAGGAGCCCTGAACCGAGGACAGAGACGACACTAGCTCGGAGCGGGAGCATGGATCCCAATCCACTCCAGCGGCCTCGCGGACCGCGCTCCAGGCGAAGCGTGCCAGAGGGCACCGGAAGAACACGTGATCCGCGTCTTCCGGGACACCACAAAGGGCGCAGGGCCCGGTGGCCGGCCCATTGCGCTTAGCTACATTTATGGAGGTAGGGAGGCGATCTTGGCATAATTGCCAGAGGAAAACCTTGATTTTAAGCGGAATTCGTGCCTTCCAGAGCCCCGAGGCAGCCTGAAGGGCAGGGCCGCGAGCCAGCTCTCTATAGAGAGAGTTGACAGAGAACTTGCCAGAGCCCGTGAGCCTCCATGACACCGTATCCGCGGCAATCGACAGATGCACGTCGGCGATCAGAGCCCGCAGGCGGTCCCAACTATCCGCCTCAGCCCCGAGAGCTCCCTTCTAAAGAAAATAGAAGGCGGGGAGGAACTAAAGGCCGTAGCAACCAATTGGTTGGGATCAACAACGATGGAATAGAGATCGCGAAACTCCGACCAAAGGGGTTGGTGGCCGATCCATAAGTCAAGCCAGAATCGCGTGGAGCGGCCGTTATTAACCGTGAATTTCGCCCCTCTGGCAAAGAACGGTTTTAAGGTTTGGATGGAGTTCCAGAAAGGTGACCCATGGGTTGCGGCCTCAAAAAAATTCCCACCAGGGAAGTATTTGGCACGCAGGAGATCCATCCAGAGGCCAGTCTCACCCTGAGACAGCTTCCAAATCCATTTGCACATGAGTGCAATGTTCATCAACTTAGAGTTGATGATCCCAAGGCCCCCCGGGCTTTGGGCCGGCAAACGGCCTGCCATTTTACCATATGGTATTTACGTTTCGGCCCCGCCCCTTCCCAAAAGAAGCGGGCCCTAGGTGTGTCCATTTTGGTGTGCACCCCATCAGCCAACAGGAACAGTCCCATGACAAACATGGGCAGGGACGATAGGCTGGAGTTGGTTAAGATTAGTCTTGCCCCTGAAGACATAAATCTTCCTCTCCACGGGCAGACTCTACCCGCCACCTTATTGCAGAGAGGTTCCCAATCTGAGATCAAGCACTTTTTCTCCGCGATCGGGAGGCCGAGGTAAGTAAACGGTAGTTTCCCAAGCTTGCAATTGAGCAGGTTAGCCACACGTAAGCTTTCGGCCGCGTCCATCCCTATGGACACCACTTCACACTTGTGGAAGTTTATTTTTAGCCCGGACATAAGCTCAAAACACAAGAGAATGGCCTTAACCGTTGCGATACTGTGTAGAAGGAGTGTGTCGTCCGCGTACTGTAGGTGCGACACACCCACCGGGATCAAGTCACCGACCACTCCTCTGATGTGGCCAGCGGCACGGGCTTGATCTAACATGGCGCCCAGGGCATCAGCCACGAAATGAAAAAGTAGTGGGGAAGCCGGGTCCCCTTGATGCAGCCCACGCTTGTTGCGGAAGAAGTTCCCTACTTCTCCATTCACCGCAATCGCCGTTTGGCCCCCGAGACCAATTGCATCATGCGGTAAACCCACACCGATGAGAAACCCCTGTCCAGGAGGACTTGTCGGAGAAAATCCCAGTTCACTCGGTCATACGCCTTCTCGAAATCCAGTTTCAGAAGAATGGCTGGCTGACGAGAGCGTTTAAGCGAGTGAACTATCTCCTGGAGGGCGAGCGGCCCCTCCAAAATATTGCGACCGCGGATAAAAGCCGACTGACTCCTACTAATGATATGGTGAGCTACCGGAGAGAGATGCGTGGAACAAGCCTTAGAGCAGATTTTGAACGGAACGTTAATGAGCGCTATGGGTCTAAATTGTCTAATACATTCCGCACCCTGAACTTTGGGGATCAGGGATAGAACCCCAAAGTTCAGGCGTGAGATATCTACGCAACCCCGCATGAACCCGTTACACACTCCCTATCACACATGTCAGGGACACTTCTTTTCCTTCCACTTCCATGCCTATTACTTTGTCTAACATACTTGTGTCACCTCATTCTGTTCGTTGTTTAACTCGTGAAAATCCTGTTACTGTTGAATTTGACGAGCTTGGTTTTTGTGTCAAGGACGCTCGAACCAGGATGGTACTTCACCGATGTGACAGCCTCGACGAGCTCTATCCGGTGCATACGCCGTCCACCTCCACCACCGCACCGGTTGCTCTCTCCGCTGACGTCGATCTCTGGCACGCTCGTTTGGGTCATCCCAACCCCGTCACACTTCGTCATATTCTTAGGAGTTTCAGTTTCAGTTGTAATAAGGTAGAGGATCACACCTGTCATGCCTGTCATGTCGGCAAACATGTTCGCCTCCCGTTTAATAACTCCACCACCATAGCTTCTTTTCCTTTTCAGTTGATTCATAGCGATGTGTGGACCTCTCCGGTTCCTAGTAATTCGGGCTATTTATATTATCTGGTTATCCATGATTATTCTCACTATGTGTGGATGTTTCTTTTACGAGAAAGTCGGATGCACTCTCCACTTTGACGGCTTTTTACTCCTATGTCAGCACGCAGTTTGGGCGTCCCATCCTTGCTCTTCAGACTGACAATGGAAAAGAGTTCGACAACCTTGCTTTCCGCACTTTTCTGTCGCACCACGGCACGGTCTTTCGTCTCACATGCCCGTATACTTCACAGTAGAACGGTCGAGCCGAACACGTCCTTCGCACTCTGAATGACTGCGTTCGCACGCTCCTGTTCCATGCTAATGTGCCGCCCCGTTTCTGGCCGGACGCACTCGCTACTGCTTCACTTCTCCTTAACCTTCGCCCCTGCCGCCCACGGTGGAACTATGCACCTCACCATCTTCTCTTCGGTACACCCCCATCTTATGATGGCTTGCGTATTTTCGGGTGCTTTTGCTATCCTAGCACTGCCGACTCCGCTCCTCACAAACTCGCACCTCGTTATGTCGCTTGCATCTTCATCGGCTACCCCTCTAACTCCAAGGGATATCGGTGCTACGATCCCGTCTCCCACCGTGTGTTCACTTCCCGGCACGTTTACTTTGATGAGCATGTGTTTCCGTTTCAGCAGGTACCCCTGGCTGTTCCTCCCGCCACCGGTGACGCGGGCTCCTCGACGCCTCACCCAGGGCGCTCGAGCGCCTCTCTTGGCCCGCCCCCTGGCTTTGAGGCGCGCCCCCCGCATGCGGCGCCTCCTACAGCCGTGCTGCTGGCGCCCCCGGCGCCCCCGACGTCGGCGCCCGCGGCCCCATGTGCCTGCAGCCCCCTCGGCAACCCCGGCCCCCACGGCGCCCCCGGCGTCCCCGGCGCCCGCGGCCGGTCCGGTCACCCGCGCCCGTATGGGCGTTTTTCGCCCGAGCTCGCGCTATGCCGCGGATGACTATGTCCATGCGGCGTCCACCTCTGAGCCGTCGCCGTTGCCGTCCTCCGTTCGAGCCGCTCTTCGTGACCCGCTCTGGATGGCTGCGATGCAAGAGAAGTTTGACGCCCTGTTGCGCAACCGGACGTGACAGCTTGTTCCCCGTCCCCGGCACGCCAACGTGATTACCGGGAAGTGGGTCTTCAAACACAAGCTCTGTCCTGATGGTACCCTTGATCGCTATAAAGCGCGCTGGGTCGTTCGTGGCTTCCGACAGCGTGCTGGCATCGACTTCACCGACACCTTCGCTCCGGTCGTCAAGCCCGGCACGATACGCACGGTTCTTCACCTTGCGGTCTCCCGTGCTTGGCCGGTGCACCAGATGGACGTCTCCAACGCCTTCCTCCATGGTCACCTCGAGGAGCACGTCTTCTGCCAGCAGCCCACCGGGTTTGTTGACCTGGCGCTTCCCGACCATGTGTGCCTGCTCTCGCGGTCCTTGTACGGCCTCAAGCAGGCTCCGCGCGCTTGGTACCAGCGCATCGCGGCGTTTCTCCACCAGCTTGGGTTCCGCTCTACCCGCTCGGACGCCTCGCTCTTCGTCTATCATCAGGGCTCTGACATGGCCTACTTGCTGCTCTATGTCGACGACATCATCCTGATGGCATGTACGGCTGGTCTCCTCAGTCAGCTCACGGCTCGTCTTCGCGCTGAGTTCGCCATCAAGGACTTGGGTCCTTTGCACTACTTCCTCGGTGTCGAGGTGGTGCGTCGTCCGGATGGCTTCTTTCTTCATCAGCGGAAGTACGCTCATGAGCTCCTGGAGCGCGCCGGCATGCTTAACTGCAAGCCCGCCGCCACTCCTGTTGATACGAAGGCCAAGCTTTCTGCCACGGATGGTTCTCCTGCTTCGGATGCTGCTTTCTATCGGTCTATCGTTGGTGCTCTCCAGTACCTCACTCTGACTCGACCGGAGATCCAGTATGCCGTGCAGCAGGTGTGTCTTTGTATGCATGCCCCTCGAGACGTTCACTGGGCTGTCGTCAAGTGGATTCTATGCTATGTCTGTGGCACTATGGATCTTGGCGTCACGCTTCACGCCTCCGCCGACACCGCCCTCACTGCCTACTCTGATGCAGACTGGGCGGACTGCCCTGACACTCGTCGCTCCACCTCGGGCTATTGTGTCTACCTTGGACCCTCACTTATCTCGTGGTCGTCCAAGCGGCAGCTTACGGTCTCTCGTTCCAGTGCTGAAGCTGAGTATCGTGCGGTGGCCAACGCCGTCGCCGAGTGTTCGTGGCTTCGCCAGCTACTTCAGGAGCTCTCTTGCCCTGTTGACCGTGCCACGGTGGTCTACTGCAACAACGTCTTGGTGGTCTACCTCTCCGCTAACCCGGTACATCATCGACGGACCAAGCATATTGAGTTGGATATTCATTTTGTTCGGGAACAGGTGGCCCTTGGCCATATTCGTGTTTTACACGTTCCTACTTCCCAACAATTTGCAGATATTATGACCAAGGGCTTGCCTACAGCGTCATTTGAGGAGTTCCGGTCCAGTCTTTGCATCAGCCGCGGTGCCGCTTTGACTGCGGGGGGGTGTTGAGTATATGTGTTATGTGCATATTGTGTATTGGGCTCGCCTCCTAGTTCCTTGTATAGTTGAGGTCCGTGACCCACCTTTGTACATCATATATACGTGCCTATGCATGAGAGCAATACAACTTGCAATTCCCACAACATACAGTTTTGTCGCCGGCAACACAGCCAGCCTCCAAAATGAATAGGTTTGGCGTCGGCACACAGACAGCGGCCGGCACCCATGCCAGCCTCCAAAAAGAACAGCCACGGCCGAACAGACCACATAGTTTAGGCCGTCAGCGTCGAACATCTCCTTCTGCCGGGCGTCAAACCAGCTCCTCGTCTTCTCGCTCATCTTGGTCAAGTCCACGCTCATGATCGCTAGCACCACCTCCTTTGCTTTGGTTGCGGCATTGGTGGCCTCGATGTGGAGCTACCTCTGCCTGGCCGTGACATTGGTGGCCTCGATGTCGAGTTGCCTCTGCCGGTACGCCTTCTCCAGGTCGATCTTCCTCTTCTTGGCCGCCTCCTCCATCTCAAACTTCTTCGTTTGAAGCTTCATGTATTGCTTCATTTGCTCCTCCTTGCTTTGTCGCTTTTTCTCGTCCCTCACATCCTTTTGAGACATCATGCCGTGCAAAGTCTCATGCAAGGCCATGGATGACGCATCACGTATGTCGTCCATCTTGGAGTTGGTCTTGCCCCTCGGCCTCTTCAACGCCTCACCATCTCCACCTCCGACCAACGCGGCCGTCTTCTTGCCTCTCTTCCTTTGAAGTTCACGATATTGATCTTTGAACTTAGGGCAATTATTGATTAGCGTCCAACAATGCGTAAGAGTGAATGGCTTGTCATTGTGCCGGGACTTGAATGCTTCCAAAGATTGAAATGCCTACACGATCAACAACAATTGAACATGCAAACATATAGAAGGTCGAAGTCTCATGGCCGTAGCAACGAAAGATAAGAGAGCACACCATGTCCCCAATGTCGAGACCACTCACGGGGCGTGCTTCAACGCTCTCAAGTGCGGCACAATACTTGTTGCATTCTTGTTGGATGAAGAACCACCTCTTTTGAATCGAGGTGATGCCACAGTCGCTCGTAAATTGGTAGGGCGCAAACAACTTTCTTTCATGGAACGTTTTGTGAACTCTTGTCCAAAAAACAAGTCCTTTTGTTGCGCACCGGTCCTCGGATCTTGGCCAACCTCCATCCAACTATGGCAAATCAACTTGTCCTCCTCTTATGAGTATGATCCCGTACGAATGCTCTTCTTCCTCTTTTGTGCTTCCGCTCTTTGGGTGAGCTTGTTGATGAACAATGGATCGCACCCAATATCAATGCCTTCATCTTCATCACCATCACCTTCGCAATAGATGTCATCATCTTCATGCCACGAGTCACCATGGTCGTAGTCAGCATGGTCGTGGGCCTCAATGTCTTCATCGATAACGTACTGGTCGCGGCCATCCTGACTTTGGGTCTCCTTGAGATCGTAGGCATCGCCATGCCCACCCCTCGTAGATGACATTCCCCATGAACTGGTTGTAGAAGGGGTCGTCAACCATTGGCGTTGGTGTTGGCATTTCGTCGAACAGGACGCGGGGCGACGGCATGGTGCCCATAGACGGCGGCTGATGATGTTTGCCAATACTACATTGGTGTTTCCCCCAAGAGGAGAGGATGATGTAGCAGAGCAACGGTAGGTATTTCCCTCAGTAATGAAACCAAGGTTATCGAACTAGTAGGAGAACCAAGCAACACAACGTAAACAGCCCCTGCACACAAATAACAACACCTCGCAACCCGACGTGTTAAAGGGGTTGTCAATCCCTTTCGGGTAACGGCGCCAGAAACGGTGCGCGGACGGGAGAAGATTGTAAAAGATTGAAATAATAGATCGCAAGTAAAATAAAGTGCAGCAAGATATTTTTGTATTTTTGGTTTAATAGATATGAATAAAATGCAAAGGAAAAATAGATCGCAAGGCAAATATATGAGAAATAAGACCCGGTGGCCGTAGGTTTTACTAGTGGCTTCTCTCGAGAAAAATAGCAAACGGTGGGTAAACAAATTACTGTTGGGCAATTGATAGAACTTCAAATAATTATGATGATATCCAGGCAATGATCATTACATAGGCATCACGTCCAAGATTAGTAGACCGACTCCTGCCTGCATCTACTACTATTACTCCACACATCGACCGCTATCCAGCATGCATCTAGTGTATTAAGTTCATGGAAAAGCAGAGTAATGCAATAAGAACGATGACATGATGTAGACAAGATCCGTTTATCTATATGGCGGTAGATATAGATCTCGTCTTTTTATCCTTAGTAGCAACGATACATACGTGTGGGTTCCCCTTCTGTCACTGGGATCAAGCACCGTAAGATCGAACCCACTACCAGGCACCTCTTCCCATTGCAAGATAAATAGATCAAGTTGGCCAAACAAAACCCAAATATCGGAGAAGAAATACGAGGCTATAAGAGATCATGCATATAAGAGATCAAAGAAACTCAAATAACTTTCATGGATATAAAAAGATATAACTGATCATAAACTCGAAGTTCATCAGATCCCAACAAACACACCGCAAAAGACTTACATCATATGGATCTCCAAGAGACCATTGTATTTAGAATCAAAAGAGAGAGAGGAAGCCATCTAGCTACTAACTACGGACCCGAAGGTCTACAAAGAACTACTCACGCATCATCGGAGAGGCACCAATGGAAGTGGTGAACCCCTCCGTGATGGTGTCTAGATTGGATCTGGTGGTTCTGGACTCTCCGGTGGCTGGATGAATATTTCGTCGACTCCCCTCGGGTTTGTGGATTTTTGGGGTATTTATAGAGCAAAGAGGCGGTCTGGGGGGCACCCGAGGTGGGCACAACCCACCAGGGCGCGCCTGGGCCTCCTGGCGCGCCCTGGTGGGTTGTGCCCCCCTCGGGGCACCCCCAGGTGCAACCAGGGCCTATTGCCTTCCTTTTGGCCCATAAAAAATCATCGTGGAGTTTCGTGGCATTTGGACTTCATCTGATATTGATTTCCTGCGATGTAAAAAACATGTAAAAAACAGCAACTGGCACTTGGCACTATGTCAATAGGTTAGTCCCAAAAAATGATATAAAATGACTATAAAATGATTATAAAACATCCAAGATTGATAAGAAAACAACATGGAACAATCAAAAATTATAGATACGTTGGAGACGTATCAGCATCCCCAAGCTTAACTCCTACTCGTCCTCGAGTAGGTAAGTGATAAAAACAGAATTTTTGATGTGGAGTGTTGTTCATAAAGTCATATCATATTCTTTTCTTTATAGCATGGACATTTGGACTTTTATGTGATTCAAAGCAATAGTCTAGTTTTAAAATAATAATTTAGATACTCAAGCATATCAACAAGCAACCATGTCTTTAAAAATATCAATGCTAAAACAAGTTATCCCTAGCCCATCATGCTCAAACATTGATCCATTCATGAAACACACTCGTATATTAACTACACCCAATACTTGAGCACGATCATATTACCTCTTAGTTGGTGCTTTTGTAAGAGAAGATGGAGACTCAAATTTCAAAATAAAAATTGCATAAAGTAAAAGAAAGGCCCTTCGCAGAGGGAAGTAGGGATTTGTAGAGGTGCCAGAGCTCAAAGCGAAAAATTAGAGATAAAAACATTTTGGGAGGTGTATCCATCCCACCAATGAAAACGACATAGAGCTACGAACACTTTCCATGCTAGATATGCCATAGGCGGTTCCCAAACAGAAAATAAAGGTTATTCCTTTTTCCACCATTCTTTCACTTTCCATGGCTAGCCGTATCCACGGGTGCCTTCCATACCAACACTTTCCAAGGAATTTATTATTTGACAACATAAGGTAAATTCATTTTTGCATTTTGGGACTTGGCATCCCTAAAACCTTTGCCTTACTCTCATGCAATGACAAGTGAATAAACACTCATCTTGAGAATAACACATCTAGCATGGAAAATATTAGCCACTCGTTACCGTTCCGCGAGTGAAACAAACACACAAAAAAGAAGTTTATTTTGAAAATTAGAGATGGCACATGCAAATTTGCTTAGAACGGCAAAAGAATACCGCATATAGGTAGATATAGTGGACTCATGTGACAAAACTGGTTTAAAGGATTTTGGATGCACAAGTAGAGATCATACTTGGTGCAAAATGAAGGCTAGCAAAAAGATTGAGAAGCGACCAACCAAGAAACGAATAGTCTCATAAGCAAGCATTAAGCATAATTAACACCGAATAATGCACCACAAGTAGGATATAATTTTCATTGCATGATTATTGACTTTCGTGCATGCATAGGGAATCACAAACCTTAGCACCAATATTCTTACTAGAGCACAATTACTCATCAACATAACTCACATATCACATCATCATATCTCAGAACTATTACTAAGAATCAAGTTTATTTTGTCCAATGATCTTCATGACATTTTTTACTTTATCCTTCTTGGATATCTATCACTTTGGGACTAATTTTTATGTGTTGCTTTTCATAAGCTCAAACAAATATAAGTGAAGATCATGAGCATAACAAATTTTCTTTCTCTCAAAATAATTTAAGTGAAGCAAGAGAGAATTTCTTTAAAATTTTACTAACTCTCAAATAAATCTAAGTGAAGCAAGAGAGTATTTCTTCAAAAATAACAAAGCACACCGTGCTCAAAAAGATATAAGTGAAGCACTAGAGCAAGTCCTAGCTCATAAAAGATTTAAGTGAAGCATAGAGAGCAATTCTAACAAGTAATGATATAATTTTGGCTCTCTCAAATAGGTGTGTCCAGCAAGGATTGATGACTTAAAACACAAAATAAAACAAGCAAAGACACATATCATACAAGACGCTCCAAGCAAAACACATATCATGTGACGAATAAAAATATAGTCTCGAGTAAAATACCGATAGTTGTTGGAAGAAAGTGGGGATGCTACTCGGGGGCATCCCCAAGCTTAGTTGGTTGTTCATTCTTGGATAATAGCTTGGGATGCCGGGGCATACCCAAGCTTAGGCTCTTACATCCTTCCTTCATCCATCGTAAGATGACCCAAAACTTGAAAACTTCAATCACACAAAACTCAACAAAACTTTCGTGAGATCCGTTAGTATAAGAAAGCAAACCACTACTATAAGTGCTGTGTCAAACCAATTCATATTTTGTTTTTGTATTATATCTACTGTATTTCAACTTTTCTATGGCAAAAACTCATCAAAGAAAACTATAGAGCCATCAAAATAAGTACACAACACAAAGAAAACAAAATCTGTCAAAACAGAACAGTCTGTAGTAATATGACTTTGGCGAATACTTCTGTAACTCCAAAAATTCTAGCAAAATAGGACGACCAGGGTAATTTGTATATTAATCTTCTGCAAAAAGAATCAGAGCAAAAGCTCTTTTCTGTGATTTATGAAAATTATTTTCGTGAGCACAAAGTTTCTGTCTTTTTCAGCAAGATCAAACAACTATCACCCAAGAAGATCCTATAGGCTTTACTTGGAACAAACACTAATTAAAACATAAAAAGCACAATAATAACAGTAGCATAATTGTGTAAACACATAAGAACAGAAAGCGAAAAGCAAAAATAAATTTTATTTACTGGGTTGCCTCCCAACAAGCGCTATAGTTTTACGCCCTTAGCTAGGCATAAGGCAAGGATCTAAGTTTTGTCATCTTTCTTCTTCTTAGTTTTCTTAGGGGTGTTTCCATCATGAGGTTTTGTAAACAAAACATAAAACATATTATCCATGGAAACTTTAGCATTCCTTAGTTGGTTTTCATCATAACCCCTTTGATTTCCCGCAACAATCCAAGAGTAATGTTGATTGACATTATTGAAAACTTGTTGGATTATTTCTAGAACGGGAACCTCCTTTTTAAGATTCTCATCAAAGATCTTATTTTCCCCAAGCAAATGCCTTAGTGCATAATCACTATTGTAAAGAATTTCATCTATCACGGGTTTTTCACGATTCATACCATAAAAGTCAAAGATTTCCCTAGCTTCCCGAATTATGTAGTCAAACTCGTTCATAAGAACGAGAGTGGCCAACTTTTTGGCTCTAGGATTCTTTATTTCGGGAAGCTCAAAAAACAATCTTTGCAAAGTAGGATGAGTGCGGATAAATTTACTTTCAAGTTTCAGAACTAGTGCTGGAATAGCATCCGCATAAGATCTAGTAGTTTTAAGTATAGGAGCATCATCAAGACTCAGATTTCCAACACAATTGAAAAATTCCTGAATACGTTCTTTTCCCATAACGTTCCCTTGCCCCAAGATAAAAGTTTTAGCATCCAGATTGCCTGTACGTCCAATCTTAGGAGTCAGGCCATCATCTGTTGGTGCCCTACCGAAATCACTCATGATTGCGAGCAGAGAATAGATCTGAAAAGAAAACAGCGAACGGAAAAAGGGAGGCGAATAAAACGGCAAATTTTTGTGAAGTGGGGGAGAGGAAAATGAGATGCAAATGGCAAATAATGTAAATTACAAGGAGATGAGATTTGTGATTAGGAACCTGGTATATGTTGAAGATCCTCCCCGGCAATGGCGCCAGAAAATTCCCTTGATGATGTTTGACAATACTACGTCGGTGTTTCCCCCAAGAGGAGAGGATGATGTAGCACAGCAACGGTAGGTATTTCCCTCAGTAATGAAACCAAGGTTATCGAACCAGTAGGAGAACCAAGCAACACAACGTAAACAGCCCATGCACACAAATAACAACACCTCGCAACCCGACGTGTTAAAGGGGTGTCAATCCCTTTCGGGTAACGGTGCCAGAAACGGTGCGCGGACGGGAGAAGGTTGTAAAAGATTAAAATAATAGATCGCAAGTAAAATAAAGTGCAGCAAGGTATTTTTGTATTTTTGGTTTAATAGATCTGAATAAAAATGCAAAGGAAAAATAGATCGAAGGCAAATATATGAGAAATAAGACCCGGGGACCATAGGTTTCACTAGTGGCTTCTCTCGAGAAAAATAGCAAATTGTGGGTAAACAAATTACTGTTGGGCAATTGATAGAACTTCAAATAATTATGATGATATTCAGGCAATGATCATTACATAGGCATCACGTCCAAGATTAGTAGACCGACTCCTGCCTGCATCTACTACTATTACTCCACATATCGACCGCTATCCATCATGCATCTAGTGTATTAAGTTCATGGGAAAACGGAGTAATGCAATAAGAACGATGACATGATGTAGACAAGATCCGTTTATCTATATGGCGGTAGATATAGATCTCGTCTTTTTATCCTTAGTAGCAACGATACATACGTGTCGGTTCCCCTTCTGTCACTGAGATCAAGCACCGTAAGATCGAACCCACTACCAGGCACCTCTTCCCATTGCAAGATAAATAGATCAAGTTGGCCAAACAAAACCCAAATATCGGAGAAGAAATACGAGGCTATAAGAGATCATGCATATAAGAGATCAAAGAAACTCAAATAACTTTCATGGATATAAAAAGATATAACTGATCATAAACTCGAAGTTCATCAGATCCCAACAAACACACCGCAAAAGACTTACATCATATGGATCTCCAAGAGACCATTGTATTGAGAATCAAAAAAGAGAGAGGAAGCCATCTAGTTACTAACTACGGACCCGAAGGTCTACAAAGAACTACTCACGCATCATCGGAGAGGCACCAATGAAAGTGGTGAACCCCTCCGTGATGGTGTCTAGATTGGATCTGGTGGTTCTGGACTCTGCGGCGGCTGGATGAATATTTCGTCGACTCCCCTCGGGTTTGTGGATTTTTTGGGTATTTATAGAGCAAAGAGATGGTCCGGGGGGCACCCGAGGTGGGCACAACCCACCAGGGCCCATTGCCTTCCTTCTGGCCCATAAAAAATCATCGTGGAGTTTCGTGGCATTTGGACTTCGTCTGATATTGATTTCCTGCGATGTAAAAAACATGTAAAAAACAGCAACTGGCACTTGGCACTATGTCAATAGGTTAGTCCCAAAAAATGATATAAAATGACTATAAAATGATTATAAAACATTCAAGATTGATAATAAAACAGCATGGAACAATAAAAAATTATAGATACGTTGGAGACGTATCAGCGGCTGTGCTTGCTTTCTTTGCATCTCGACGGACGGGCCGGCCGCCGCTGCTGGACCCCGGCGTGACGTTGAGGTCGATGACGGCCGAGGGGCGCGAGGTGGACGGCGCGATCACGCCAACGTCCGGCGACCCCGAGAAACGGGTCTGGCCTTCGTACCTTGGCGGAGGAAAACCGGGCGACAAAGGCGTGGTCCGCGATGTCGGCGAGGGGTAGTGCTGAGGCCTGGCGACCGACGAGCCTGTGCTCGCCGTGCCGACGGGCGCTGCCGAGAAACCCGCCGGACGGCAAATCCCAAGCATGAGGAGGCGCGTGCGCTTTGTTGACGATGTCCTCCTTCTCGTCGACGTCGGCCTTGTGCCGCGCGGCCTCCAACGCAGCGCGCTCGGCGGCGAACTTGGCCGCGGCGTTCTTGCCTTTGGCGGCCGCCCTACGGTTCCTCTTCTTGGCCGATTCCACGTCCAGCTTTGCGAGCTCCGCCGGCGTGAGTTCCGACCGCGGCTTCTTCGCACCCTCGCCTTCTTCTTCACCTTTCCGGGCGGGTCGACGGCCTGGCCGCCGGAATTCGGCGGGGCATCGGCCATGGGCGGGAGGGTGGTGGGCGGGACGTGGAAGGGTTTGGGGGGAAATGGCGCGAAATGGGGCGCCGGGCTGGTGGTTTGTGCCACCGACGGGCGGGTTAGGGGTGGACAAGCGCGCGCGTCCCGCCCGTCTGCGCGCTGTCCGTTTCACCTCAAAAGCGGCCCAAACTTGGGCCGGGGATGGGTCGAAAGCGGTCATAAAATGGATAAAAGTCCGTTTGCACCCGCGCATTGGGCCGTCTGGTACGTCCGTTTTACACCAAATGGACGCACCCGGATAGGATGGGGTCGCGCGCTGGAGTTGGAAGATATAGGAGTGCTAGTGATATATATCCGTCCTTGAGTGTCGAAGTCAAGAGTGCACGTAGATATGCCGATCGGAATACGTGGGAACAAGCACGTGCACTTGTCTGACGTCCGTTTGCGGCGGTGCACGCTGTGTGTACGCCCCCAGAGTTCCAGACAAACAAAGCTGTCAGCAACGAAACAATCAATCAATTTTACAAAAGTAGAAAAGGCACGTGTACACATACATTTCTGCGGCCGACCGGCGCCCGCGTCACACCGAAGCTCAGTTGGTATCACGTACGTATCCAGTACGCGCGCACGTCGGCATGCGATGCGGCAAGCAATCAAGCTAAGCTATCGCTACCTCAGCGTTGACATCCCCTTGGTCATATTTCTTTAAACACGAGGCAAAACCTTTCTCCATTTCCATTCATTATAAAAATTATTAATTATGGAAAACGAACGAAAACCGATGAGTTGTCTTGCACTTCCAGTGGGAGTAATTGAGCAAATCAACAAATATCTCAAACATTGCTTTTGGAGAAAATATGGATCTGAAGAAGCTGGACAAGCCATGATCTCATGGGAAACAGTATGCAAACCAAAATCACACGAAGGATTAGGGGTAATTGACATACAACAGCATAACAAGGCACTCTTATTAAAAAAAAACTGCACAAGTTCTTTAACAAGCAGGACCTCCCTTGGATTAAGATGTTGTGGGAATCTTACTACTCGGAGGCTCCACCTAAAGACAGACTTGATGGCTCCTTTTGGTGGAAATCTCATCTGAAGTTGATTCCAATTTACAAGGAGGTGGCGCATTGTAAAGCTGGCACAGGGGACGCAGTACTGTTTTGGACTGATAATTGGCAGCAACGAGCTCTGGCTGAAGCATACCCCGAGTTACACTCCTTTGCAATTGATGCACAAGCTTCTATGGCACATATGAAGCAATGAACTGATATTACAGAAAATTTTCACACCCCCCTCTCTGCCATTGCATTCCAGCAACTTAATGAACTGAATGGCTTGGTACAGCAATTGGATAACTCCTCTGATGCCTGGAGCTATGCCTGGAGATCTGGCCTTTTTTCATTAAGTAAAATGTACAAGCATCTGATAGGACACTCAGAAGTGCATCATCTGTTTAGAGACTTGTGGAAGGCAGCAAGCAGAATCAGACATAAAATTTTCTTCTGGCTACTACTATATGATAGAATCAGCTCCAGAAGCCTCCTTAAAAGGAAAAATTACTTACTGCCAAACTACAAATGTGCCCTCTGTCAAGAACAAGTTGAAGAAACATCTTTGCACCTTTTATGGGATTGTCAGTTTGCCCTGTCATGCTGGGACTCCATTGCCCCAAATAGGCACAAAGGGATATCTGCTTTTGATGGCATCATCTTCCTCAAACAAGCATCCCCCCCACAGATTGCCATGGACATTGTTATAATGGGCTGCTGGAATATATGGATGCAAAGGAATGGGAAAATTTTCCGGAATATTACGCCAACCCTGGAAGCCTGGAAGCTCGGGTTTCAGCATGATTTTTCTCTAGTGAAGCATAGAACCAAGCATAAGAACATCGATTGCTTGGAGCAATGGATAAACTCCCATCTTTCTTAGTTCCCAACATCTGAATTTTATCCATGTTAGAGAAAACGGGAGTTGGATAGATTTTTGTTTCCTTTTCTTTTGCTTTCCTTTTGTACATAACTTTATTAATGAAAATTTACCGTAGAACAATTGTTCTACGGTTTCGGGGTCAAAAAAACAAAAACCGATGAGCCAAACCCGCTTCCAAATTACTAAGCACACATGGCTAAGCCTACACTCGTCGATGATATGGCGAATGCTACAGTAACATCAACCACACAAACACATACGACTGTATGCTCCGCTCCACTGAACAAGCAAGACTTTCATCATCGACAAAAAGAAGAAGTTATGACTGCTATGGGAGGAGTAGACGCGGACTCTTCCGCGGAGGTAAAGAGGCATGCACTCCACGGGGCATGCGCCGGCTATAACAGCCCACAAATCGACGACTAACATCAAAGAAAATTCCATCGTCCACATGATACAAGGTCAAAGTCCCAAGCTGCTCAAAGCAACAACCCACAAACCACGGCCGTCGCACCACATCCACGTCGTCACATGAGGATAAATGTACCGATGTTTTAGTGATGCGATGTTACTGATATTTCGGTAAAAGAAGATAAATCTTGCTTTAGTACCGACAATCCTCAGAATCATGATTCGAATACAAAACTTTTGAAAGATCCCCCATCACTCGTATTCGCTAACCAACACCAGATTATTATGGACCCTGCTACTAAAAACATGAATGACCTAATTGTAATTTATTTTCTACAAGCAACCGAAGAAGCAATTGAGAAAATCCAAAGTAACAATCTTAACATTGTGAATGAGTATTAAGCATGAAGTGAATTAAACTTGTGGTTTCAAAGATATGTCGTTGTTGAACATCATGAGGAATAGTGTTGCTTTTACCATGCAAAACCTAACCTATCAAAACATAATTATATAGGTGTGTGCCTCTGTGAGTGGTGGTGTTTAGAGGCGGGGGGGGGGGGGGGGGGGGGGGTGCCGCGTGGTGCGCCCAGCCACTGTCACTTGTTGCGTGTTGGGTGCACCCTTGGGATTTGGTTTTTTTTTCACATGTTTTCTTTTTTTCAGATATTGCTTGCTTTTTCCTAGGTTTTGGCGGACTTTTTTTCTTTGTTTGGGAAGCAAGGCACAACTGTGCTTCCCCAAAAAACGAAGAAGCACAACTCGTGCTTCGTGGTATGGGAAAGATACAGTTGTGCTTCCATGAGAAGCACATCCGAGCTTCCCTGAAAAAGGAGAAGCACAACATGTGCTTCAACAAAGGGAAAAGCATAGCATTGCTTTTCATTTTCGGTTTTAGAAAAAGCACAACTGTGCTTCCAGGTATCGTTGTTTTTTCTTCCGGTTTTTGTCTCTCTTCGGTTTTGGTTTTTCCTGGTTTTTTTGGGCTTTTTGTTTCTTAGCTTCCTTTTTTGTTTCGGTTTTTCCTTGGTTCTTGGTTTTTCCTAGGAAAAAAAAAGTCATGGAAACATATTAACAATGGGTATAGTTTCGAAGAACTTGACGCGAGAAATTCAACGGTGAAAATCGTTCGTCATTTGGACGCACGATTCAAGAGATAAAAAGTTTTCAAAAAATAAATCTACGAAAAAAGTAAAACGCCCATGTTGCGACAAGTGGCGTAAATGTGGGAGTGGCATTTGCAAGGATACCCATTAATTGGTGATTTTGAAGTTGGGCACCTCATGATCTCTATGTGGTTAGACCAGAAATAAGTCTAAATTCATGGGTATATGGCCTGGCCCATCAATAATAAAAGGCACTTTCCCAAAAATAAGAGCCTCCTCCAAAAACTTGGCGGACCCTATAGGGACCTGCTATACGATGTGCGTTGCGTCCAATGCCGGCGCTTTGCACAGGGCAGTATGGCTAGACCGCGGGCCTATTGGAGCGCAGACTGTAGCACGGGGCTACATAGCATGTGATCACTATACCGCTTGGCACTGTAGCGCCTCGATTACTGTAGCAGCAGGTTTTTGAAACATGAACAACTTTTAAAACCAGTGAATACATTTAAAACCTCAAACATTTTCAGAAATTCCAGAATATTTTTTTAAAACACAAAATAATATTTATGAACATTTTTGGGAACAAGATTTTTTTTCAAATTATGAACAAAAATTAAAAACGCAATTTTTTATAAAATTTAAGAGCAAATTTATGAAAACAAACATCTTTTTTATTTTTTTTACATTTTTAAAATGAAGAACAAGGTTTGAATTCCCAAATAAAATTTGAAATGCAAAATAATGAAATTACTTTTTTGAAAACATGGACTATTTGAACCAGAGAAATTTTTCAGAAATTCCAAACAAATTTCAAAACGCAAACATTTTTTTAAAATTTTTAACTTTATAAAATTTTGAACAATTTTTACTAAATAAAGACTTTTTGAAAAATATGAAATTTCTATAAAGCAGAAAAATGAAAAAGAATAAATCAAAACGATGACAGAAAAGAAAACAGACAGGAAAAAACCTTCACAGCGAACCTCCTAGAAGGTTCTCCAAACCAGTTGTCTCGCACTACGTAAGTGGGTCGGCACATCTCTTTCCGCTTGCATCGCTACATCTTTTTTTTTTTTTGCGGGTCGCCCTCAATTTGTCGCAGTATATGCCGCGTATTGCAGCGAACAGATTTTTTTTTTTTGAGGGGAAAAACCAGATTTTATTCAACATCAAAGTCCACATGGAGTGGGATACAACGCAAGTCATGAGGAGTGCCGAACCACACATGGCGGCCCGGTCCTCGACTAAGAGCGAATCTGGCTAAACTATGAGCCTCATGATTGACGGCTCGACCTTCAAAAGTAAAAGTACATTGAAATTGAGTTGCTAGTTCCTTTATCTCCCTAATGATAAGACCGTAGGCACCTCGATCGTTCCTGGCAATGTCCGCAATTACTTGCTTGCAGTCTGAAGCGACCACGATGTTTTGGATGAAGAGATCTTGTGCTAACGCCAATGCCTCCCTGCATGCGATGGCCTCAAGCGTAGCTGGTTCTGTTACTCCTTCAATGACCAAGGCAGAACTGCCCAGGTAGTTCCCTTCTCTATCGCGGCAGACTGCTGCAGCCGAGCCTCCCCTTCCAGAGAGCACACCTGCATCGACGTGGATTTTAACACAACCAACCGGTGGCCTCTTCGGAGAAGATCGTGGAGCCTGCGCTGCACCATGCGAAATAGATCCCGGTTGCACTCTAACTGTCCGCTCCTCCCCCACAATCTTGAGGTCCTCCAAGTACCTCATAACAAAACTGTGTGTCGCGTGTGGGCTCTGAAAGACAGCTTCATGAATGGCCTTGCGCCGCGCGTGCCATAACGCCCACAAGGTCACAGCCAGAATCACAAACTTATCTTGCGGGAGGCTGTCCATCAATGTAAAGAGCCACTGTTTGGCATTCGGCTCAAGTGATGTCGTGATTTTATGTGTGATCTCTTCCTCTGAAAGTGCCCATACGCTTCGAGACGCTGTGCACTCCAGCAGCGAGTGGCGCCAGGAGTCCGGAGCTCCACATAAACCACAAGAACTAGAATCAGCCATATGCCTGTGCGCTCGGACATCATTGGTCGGTAACGAGTGTTTGGATAGCCGCCAAAGGAACATTCTGATCTTTCCTGGAACACTTGTCTTCCACAACCTCTTCCATGCATGTCCTTCAGAATTGTTACTAGATGAGCCGGCAGTCCCATCTAGCCACGCCTCTCTCCGGAGCTTAGTGGCTGTTAGCATGCGGTACGCAGACTTAACTGAAAACATTCCATTTTTCTCAAAGTGCCATGCCCATGAATCATCAAAGTTGCGAGTGCATAGGGGGATCCCCAGAATCAGCTTTGAATCCATCGGCATGAATACTTGTTCCACCCTCTCTCTGTTCCAAGTCGCCGACGGCGAGTTGATGAGCTCAGAAACAAAGTTTGGGGGATTCTGGACCCTGCTGCCGTATGGACGTAGCATCTCGTCTCTTGGTAGCCAATTGTGTGACCAAATGTCTGTTGTTACTCCGTTGCCAATGCGTCTGATGAGCCCTTGTTTTAATGTATCTCTACCTTCCACTATTGCTCTCCAGACCTGGCTGGGGTGGCCTCCCAATGTTGCTTCCAAAATGTCAGAGTTTGGGAAGTAGATGCTTTTAAGCAGCCTTGCACACAAAGTATCAGGGTTTTGCAATAATCTCCAAGCTTGCCTGGCCAGCATAGCAAGGTTAAAAAGCTCGAAATCTTTAAACCCCAAGCCCCCCATATCTTTAGGTTGTGTCATAGTCTCCCATGAAACCCAATGCGGTTTCCTTCTCCCCTCCTTAGATCCCCACCAAAACTTCCTGATTAGCATGTTGAGATGCTCACATAGGCCCCTTGGTAGCTTGAAACAGGACATGGAGAAAACCGGGACTGCTTGGGCTACTGACTTGACAAGAATCTCCTTGCCTGCTGTTGACATGGTACTCTCTATCCACCCCTGCACTTTGTTCCAGAGACGGTCCTTCAAATATTTAAAGGCACCGTTTTTCGAGCTTCCTATATCAGAAGGCATACCCAGGTATTTCTCATTGAGTGTCTCATTGGGAACATCTAGTTCTGCCTTAATCTCTTGCCTGACATTATCCGGAACACCCTTACTGAAGTAGATGGAAGACTTTGTGTAATTGATTCTCTGCCCAGTTGCTTGACAGTAAGTATCCAAAACATGGTGCACCTCCTCCGCCCCCACACTGTTCGCCTTGAAAAACAGCAGGCTGTCATCAGCAAATAATAAGTGGTTCACCGGAGGCGCCGTAGGCGCAACCTGTAGACCACACAAGTTGGATGACTCACTTTTTGATTTTAAGAGGCACGAAAGGCCCTCTGCTGCTAACAAGAACAAGTATGGGGAAATAGGGTCCCCTTGTCGGATTCCGCGTGATGGCTTGAACTCTTGGAGTTTCTTCCCATTAAACATGACAGAAAATTTAACTGTAGTTACCAGTCCCATAACAATATCCACCCACCTATCTGTGAAGCCCAATTTGCTCATAACTGCTCTCAGGTAGGACCACTCTACCCTGTCATATGCTTTCATCATATCAAGCTTAAGAGCACAAGATTGGTGTTTTTTGGCCCTGTTCCTCTTCATGAAATGAAGACACTCATAAGCTGTGATGATGTTGTCAGTTATCATTCTGCCTGTGACAAAAGCAGACTGCTCCTCAGAAATAATGTCAGGTAGGACCACCTTTAGTCTATTTGATATCACCTTGGAAGCAATTTTATACAGAACATTGCATAAGCTTATTGGCCTAAATTGGGTTAGGAGCGTGGGGTTCTTTACCTTCGGGATTAGAACAAGGAGAGTGTCATTTATGCATTCAGCTGATTCAGTACCTTCAACGATTCTCAGAACTGCCTTGGTAACATCCTCTCCACAAACCTCCCAATGGCGTTGGAAGAAGTGAGCAGGAAAGCCATCCGGGCCAGGAGCCTTAATAGGGAACATTTGAAACAGAGCTGTTTTAACTTCCTGTTGACTGTATGGAGCATTGAGAATTGCATTCATTGCCGGTGTTACCTTGGTTGGAACTGTCTCGAGCACTTCCTCCATGTTATGCACTCCCTCTGAAGAATAGAGATCCTCATAAAAAGCACTAGTCATTGCCTCCAATTCTGCTACGTTGTCCGTCATCTGTCCATCAGGGCGTTGCAAGGCTTTGATTTTATTTTTCCTCCGTCGTCGGCTCGCCCTCAAATGGAAGAAATATGTGTTTTTATCCCCGTGCATGAGCCACTCGAGACGAGCACGCTGTCGCCAGAGAATTTCTTCTTTGTGATATAGCTCGGTGAGCTGGTCAATGATTTTAATCTCCACCCTCGTTGGCTCGGTCCTGCTTGGGGTCGCTCGCAGATCTTCAAGGTCCTTTTTTAATCGCGCTATGTCTCGGCGAACGTTCCCGAAGTGCTCTCGATCCCAGCGCGAAAGATCGTTCGACAATACTGACAACTTGGTACTCAGCGCCTGGACTGTTTCACCCTCGGACCCCGGCCAGGCTGTCCCCACCACTGTCTCCAACGTCGGGTCACGCTCCCAGCACTGCTCATATCTGAATTGCCTCGGGATCCTGTTGCATGCATGCACGTCGTAATATTTCAGCAGAATAGGTACGTGATCACTTGTGGCCGCGCCCTTGTGTTCCAGTTTCGCCGAGGGAAAAGCTAAAGACCAGGCAGGATTAGCCACGGCTCTGTCCAGTCTCACCCTTGTGTAAGTACCTCCGGTGACTTTTTTCTCCCACGTCCAATTGGTCCCCGAGTAACCAATATCTGTTAGACCACAAGTGTCCAGAGCATCACGGAACGCATCCATCTGTGCCTGACTTCGATTCCCCACTCCGTCATGTTCGTGAGCTTGCAAGACCTCATTAAAATCTCCAAGAACAACCCAAGGCAGCGAGCTAGTTCCAACGATTCCACGCAACATGTCCCAAGTTTTATACCGTTGGCTTACTTGGGCTTCCCCATACACAAAGGTCACCCTAGTTTTGATATCCACCAGATCATCAACTATCACATCAATATGGTACTCCGAATAACCAACAACCTCAAGTTTTATTTCATCATTCCAAAAAATTCCAAGACCTCCACTTCTACCATTGCTACTGACTGCAAAACTTTTATTGAAACCTAAAGTGCCTACCAAGCTTTCCACTCTAGGACCCTCCACTTGAGTTTCAAGAATACAAAGTATGGAGGGGGCAAGATGCCTCGTGAGATCACGAAGCTCTCGAACTGTCGCGGGTTTGCCAGCCCCGCGACAGTTCCAGCATAACAGACTCATTGCGCTAGGCGCGACCCCACATGGGGGCCCGCCAAACGCGCATCATTTGTGGTGTTCTTGTCCTTACTCTTGTCAGCCGCCTGAGAGGTCTTGGGTCTCTTCGGTTCCTGTTTAGCAGATGGGCTCTGTGGCACTGTTGGAGGGGGTAAAGCTAGCTTGTTCTTCCCCTCATTCACCTGATCAGAAGCGCCTGGAGTCGCTGCCGCTAAAGCTCCTCTCTTTTTGTTCATATCAGCATCAGTCATGTTTGCATCTCCCTTGTCATCTCGGTACTCGCCCGAGTTCTTGTCTTGATCCATGTCCTGCCCTGACCACTCCGGAGAGTTATTCTGAGCCGAGCCTCTGCCCATACCACGCCCAGAACGGCCACCTCCCCTCCCATTGCCACTGCCTCTCCCTCTGCCTTCTCCCGGGCCACGGCCTGCCCCTTTAAACCACTCAGCCTGCAGGTTCTTGAACACCAGCGCTGCCGGAGGGTGGATCCCAGTACCACACTCCTTGTACAGATGGCCAATATGACCACACACGGCGCACCAATCTGGCAGTCTTTCATACTTGACACGAAAGATTTCTCTCTTCTTCTTGATGACCAAAGATACAGCGTTTCTCAGAGGTTTTGTTACATCCACTTTGACTCGAACTCTGTAAAAATTACCCTCGAAGTCCGGAGACTTGGGTTCAGCATAAACAAACTCCCCAACAGTAGATGCTAGAGACTTGATCAAGTGGAAGAACAGGTCAGGCAAGTCGTGGATCTGAATCCACATCTCTAGCTTATTCAAAACAATCGTCGATGGCCTAGTTAAACCATCATATGGCTCTATAATCACAGCTTTTCCTTTGAAGGTCCAGGGGCCCTCCATCATAACTCTTTCCCAATCCCCTAAGCACGAAAATTGCACTGTGTACAGATCATCGCCGAGAGGACGGAACTTGACTTCCTGTGCTAGATCCCAAGCAACTCGCATGTTCCTGTAGAACCAATAGGTACTATAGGTTTTTGTGATATGAACACGAGCTATGGCTAACCAGCGGGCCGCTTCCTCCGGCAGATCAGCCTCATCAACCACCACATCCAGCAAGTCGTCCTCCTTCAGTCCTAACTCAGCCATCATTGCCTCCGTCTCGCTCATCGCCGGAGTCGATCCCGACCCCGATCCTGAGTCCTCCATCAGATCTCTTGCCCGAAGAAAGATGTATTCCGCGGGCGGGAAAACCCTAATACAGCCTCTCACCGGACCGGCGGCGGCGCGAGGTCAAGACCCCGAGCACCGTCAGCAGCAGCGGGAGGCCAGGGGAGTGCAGTCTCCACGTCGATGCCAAGGCGCCGCCGGGAGGAGAGAAAACCCTAACAAGAGGGGATTGACCGGCTCGCGGGGAGTCCTGCAGCGAACAGATGAGGTTTTGCACAGGAGGTCGCTGACCTGGGCTGGCCCATTTGCGTGACACGCGTTTTAAAAATCAACAAAAATATCTGCACCTGGTGGGATTCGAACCCACGATCACCAGCTTACACGCACGCATTGCTAGCCAGTCAAATGAACGCCTTTCTATTAAAGATTTACATCGCGGCTCTTAAAGAAACGAACAACAGCGGCAAATCATAAAGAAATAGCTTACAAAAATTTCCCAAAAAACGTGTTTTAGTGGGACCGAACACATGACCTCCCGTGAGAGAACGACGTCACATGCTGAGCAACTTTTTAAAAAAAAAAATCGAATGACATTTTCTTCTCACAAACGTAAATTGTTTTTTCAAAAACGATTTTTTTTAACAAGAAATGATAAATTTTTAAAGACACAATCATTTTTTGGGAAAGCTGAAAAATAAAATAAAGGAGCAATATTGAAAACAAGAAGTATTTTTTGAAACTACTAACAACTATTTGAAAAAAATGCGAACGCTTTTTGAAACAAAAACAAATTAAAAAAATGCGAACATTTTTTTCAAAACAGGACATTTTATGAAATTCCCGATTTTTTTTTGAATTACGAAAAAATTATGAAAATAAGAAGATTTTTGATTGTGAACAAATTTCGCAAAGGAGAACATTTTTTAAAAGTTTCCGAACGTTTTTTAAAATTGTGAACACATTTTGAGAATGAGAACATTTTTCGAAAATTCATGAACATTTTCTGAAACATGAACTTTTCTTAACTTGTGAACAAATTAACATATTTATATCTGAACTTTTTCTGAAACTTTAAACAAATTTCGAAAACACGAACATGACTTGAAATTCTTGAACATTTTTTAAAACGTAAACACTGTCCAAATTTGATAACACATTTGAAAAAAAAGGAACATTTTCAAAAACAGAAACATTTTTTGAAAATCATGACTAATTTTTTCGAACTGGGAACATTTTTTAAAACTCCAGAAAAAAAGTTGAAAATACGAACATTTTTCGAATTCATGAATAATTTTTGAAACTAGAACATGTTTTTAAACATCTAAAAAAGAAAACATGAACATTTTTTGGAATTTATGAACAATTATTGAAAATGGAATCATATTTTGAAATCCCAATATTTTTTTGAAAAGTTTAGAAAATTTTGAATAAAAAATTCCGAGCTGAAAAACAAGAAGATTTTTTAAATTCCCAAACAATTTTTAGAATTGTGAACATTTTTTAAAATTGTGAACAATTTCTGAAATTATGAACTTTTTTGAATTTTTAATTTTTTTTAAATCACGTACTTGTTTTAAAATTCCAAACAATTTTCGAAACATGAACCTTTCAAAAAAAGAAAAAAAGAAAACAAAATACAAAAAACAGAAAATGAAAAGAAAAGAAAAAGGAAAGAGAAACAAAAACAAGAAACACAAAAACATAAAAAAAAGAATAAAAAAACGGAAAAGCGTGAAAACAAAAAAAACAGGAAAACCGGTATAGGAATAAAAAACCAGTCAGGGAACCTTCTAGAAAGTTCCCAAAACCGGCTGGTTATCAGTGGTGAATTGGGCCGGCCCATTTTCTGGCGCTGCGGTTGTTCCCCCTGTGCGTCGGGTCGACACTTTGACGCAGTAAGAGGCGAATAGGATTTTCCGGAAACTCTGATCCTATACGTTGCCCTCGGCCGGCAATTGGACCCGGCATTGCCAACTGGCCAACCAAGCTGGGCCGACCCAGTTTCGGCTTTCTCATTGTTTTCCGCTTCGTTGGGTTGTTGCAGCTTTTTCTTTTGGTTTTCCGTTATGTTTTTTTCTTTCAGATTCTTCTTTTTTATTTCATTTTATCTTTTTTGTTTTTCAATACATGGTAAACAATTCTTCAATATACAATTAACAATTTTTTTAATACACACTAAATGCTTTTTATGTACATTTTTTTGAACACAGTATAGACGTAAGCGCTCATATACACACGCATACACTCACTCCCATGTACGCACACACGCACACCCTACCCCTCGTCGTCGACGGGAACGTCTCCTCCCACTGAATGCGCATCGCCAAAAATCCTAAAATAAATCCAGGAATAAATGCGAGCACCAGGACTTGAACTCTGGTGGGCTGGGGATACCACAGTCCCTCTAACCATCCAACCGGGGGGGGGGGGGGGGGGGGGGGGGGGGGGGGGGGGGGGGGGGGGGGGGGGGGGGGGGGGGGGGGGGGGGGGGGGGGGGGGGGGGGGGGGGGGGGGGGGGGGGGGGGGGGGGGGGGGGGGGGGGGGGGGGGGGGGGGGGGGGGGGGGGGGGGGGGGGGGGGGGGGGGGGGGGGGGGGGGGGGGGGGGGGGGGGGGGGGGGGGGGGGGGGGGGGGGGGGGGGGGGGGGGGGGGGGGGGGGGGGGGGGGGGGGGGGGGGGGGGGGGGGGGGGGGGGGGGGGGGGGGGGGGGGGGGGGGGGGGGGGGGGGGGGGGGGGGGGGGGGGGGGGGGGGGGGGGGGGGGGGGGGGGGGGGGGGGGGGGGGGGGGGGGGGGGGGGGGGGGGGGGGGGGGGGGGGGGGGGGGGGGGGGGGGGGGGGGGGGGGGGGGGGGGGGGGGGGGGGGGGGGGGGGGGGGGGGGGGGGGGGGGGGGGGGGGGGGGGGGGGGGGGGGGGGGGGGGGGGGGGGGGGGGGGGGGGGGGGGGGGGGGGGGGGGGGGGGGGGGGGGGGGGGGGGGGGGGGGGGGGGGGGGGGGGGGGGGGGGGGGGGGGGGGGGGGGGGGGGGGGGGGGGGGGGGGGGGGGGGGGGGGGGGGGGGGGGGGGGGGGGGGGGGGGGGGGGGGGGGGGGGGGGGGGGGGGGGGGGGGGGGGGGGGGGGGGGGGGGGGGGGGGGGGGGGGGGGGGGGGGGGGGGGGGGGGGGGGGGGGGGGGGGGGGGGGGGGGGGGGGGGGGGGGGGGGGGGGGGGGGGGGGGGGGGGGGGGGGGGGGGGGGGGGGGGGGGGGGGGGGGGGGGGGGGGGGGGGGGGGGGGGGGGGGGGGGGGGGGGGGGGGGGGGGGGGGGGGGGGGGGGGGGGGGGGGGGGGGGGGGGGGGGGGGGGGGGGGGGGGGGGGGGGGGGGGGGGGGGGGGGGGGGGGGGGGGGGGGGGGGGGGGGGGGGGGGGGGGGGGGGGGGGGGGGGGGGGGGGGGGGGGGGGGGGGGGGGGGGGGGGGGGGGGGGGGGGGGGGGGGGGGGGGGGGGGGGGGGGGGGGGGGGGGGGGGGGGGGGGGGGGGGGGGGGGGGGGGGGGGGGGGGGGGGGGGGGGGGGGGGGGGGGGGGGGGGGGGGGGGGGGGGGGGGGGGGGGGGGGGGGGGGGGGGGGGGGGGGGGGGGGGGGGGGGGGGGGGGGGGGGGGGGGGGGGGGGGGGGGGGGGGGGGGGGGGGGGGGGGGGGGGGGGGGGGGGGGGGGGGGGGGGGGGGGGGGGGGGGGGGGGGGGGGGGGGGGGGGGGGGGGGGGGGGGGGGGGGGGGGGGGGGGGGGGGGGGGGGGGGGGGGGGGGGGGGGGGGGGGGGGGGGGGGGGGGGGGGGGGGGGGGGGGGGGGGGGGGGGGGGGGGGGGGGGGGGGGGGGGGGGGGGGGGGGGGGGGGGGGGGGGGGGGGGGGGGGGGGGGGGGGGGGGGGGGGGGGGGGGGGGGGGGGGGGGGGGGGGGGGGGGGGGGGGGGGGGGGGGGGGGGGGGGGGGGGGGGGGGGGGGGGGGGGGGGGGGGGGGGGGGGGGGGGGGGGGGGGGGGGGGGGGGGGGGGGGGGGGGGGGGGGGGGGGGGGGGGGGGGGGGGGGGGGGGGGGGGGGGGGGGGGGGGGGGGGGGGGGGGGGGGGGGGGGGGGGGGGGGGGGGGGGGGGGGGGGGGGGGGGGGGGGGGGGGGGGGGGGGGGGGGGGGGGGGGGGGGGGGGGGGGGGGGGGGGGGGGGGGGGGGGGGGGGGGGGGGGGGGGGGGGGGGGGGGGGGGGGGGGGGGGGGGGGGGGGGGGGGGGGGGGGGGGGGGGGGGGGGGGGGGGGGGGGGGGGGGGGGGGGGGGGGGGGGGGGGGGGGGGGGGGGGGGGGGGGGGGGGGGGGGGGGGGGGGGGGGGGGGGGGGGGGGGGGGGGGGGGGGGGGGGGGGGGGGGGGGGGGGGGGGGGGGGGGGGGGGGGGGGGGGGGGGGGGGGGGGGGGGGGGGGGGGGGGGGGGGGGGGGGGGGGGGGGGGGGGGGGGGGGGGGGGGGGGGGGGGGGGGGGGGGGGGGGGGGGGGGGGGGGGGGGGGGGGGGGGGGGGGGGGGGGGGGGGGGGGGGGGGGGGGGGGGGGGGGGGGGGGGGGGGGGGGGGGGGGGGGGGGGGGGGGGGGGGGGGGGGGGGGGGGGGGGGGGGGGGGGGGGGGGGGGGGGGGGGGGGGGGGGGGGGGGGGGGGGGGGGGGGGGGGGGGGGGGGGGGGGGGGGGGGGGGGGGGGGGGGGGGGGGGGGGGGGGGGGGGGGGGGGGGGGGGGGGGGGGGGGGGGGGGGGGGGGGGGGGGGGGGGGGGGGGGGGGGGGGGGGGGGGGGGGGGGGGGGGGGGGGGGGGGGGGGGGGGGGGGGGGGGGGGGGGGGGGGGGGGGGGGGGGGGGGGGGGGGGGGGGGGGGGGGGGGGGGGGGGGGGGGGGGGGGGGGGGGGGGGGGGGGGGGGGGGGGGGGGGGGGGGGGGGGGGGGGGGGGGGGGGGGGGGGGGGGGGGGGGGGGGGGGGGGGGGGGGGGGGGGGGGGGGGGGGGGGGGGGGGGGGGGGGGGGGGGGGGGGGGGGGGGGGGGGGGGGGGGGGGGGGGGGGGGGGGGGGGGGGGGGGGGGGGGGGGGGGGGGGGGGGGGGGGGGGGGGGGGGGGGGGGGGGGGGGGGGGGGGGGGGGGGGGGGGGGGGGGGGGGGGGGGGGGGGGGGGGGGGGGGGGGGGGGGGGGGGGGGGGGGGGGGGGGGGGGGGGGGGGGGGGGGGGGGGGGGGGGGGGGGGGGGGGGGGGGGGGGGGGGGGGGGGGGGGGGGGGGGGGGGGGGGGGGGGGGGGGGGGGGGGGGGGGGGGGGGGGGGGGGGGGGGGGGGGGGGGGGGGGGGGGGGGGGGGGGGGGGGGGGGGGGGGGGGGGGGGGGGGGGGGGGGGGGGGGGGGGGGGGGGGGGGGGGGGGGGGGGGGGGGGGGGGGGGGGGGGGGGGGGGGGGGGGGGGGGGGGGGGGGGGGGGGGGGGGGGGGGGGGGGGGGGGGGGGGGGGGGGGGGGGGGGGGGGGGGGGGGGGGGGGGGGGGGGGGGGGGGGGGGGGGGGGGGGGGGGGGGGGGGGGGGGGGGGGGGGGGGGGGGGGGGGGGGGGGGGGGGGGGGGGGGGGGGGGGGGGGGGGGGGGGGGGGGGGGGGGGGGGGGGGGGGGGGGGGGGGGGGGGGGGGGGGGGGGGGGGGGGGGGGGGGGGGGGGGGGGGGGGGGGGGGGGGGGGGGGGGGGGGGGGGGGGGGGGGGGGGGGGGGGGGGGGGGGGGGGGGGGGGGGGGGGGGGGGGGGGGGGGGGGGGGGGGGGGGGGGGGGGGGGGGGGGGGGGGGGGGGGGGGGGGGGGGGGGGGGGGGGGGGGGGGGGGGGGGGGGGGGGGGGGGGGGGGGGGGGGGGGGGGGGGGGGGGGGGGGGGGGGGGGGGGGGGGGGGGGGGGGGGGGGGGGGGGGGGGGGGGGGGGGGGGGGGGGGGGGGGGGGGGGGGGGGGGGGGGGGGGGGGGGGGGGGGGGGGGGGGGGGGGGGGGGGGGGGGGGGGGGGGGGGGGGGGGGGGGGGGGGGGGGGGGGGGGGGGGGGGGGGGGGGGGGGGGGGGGGGGGGGGGGGGGGGGGGGGGGGGGGGGGGGGGGGGGGGGGGGGGGGGGGGGGGGGGGGGGGGGGGGGGGGGGGGGGGGGGGGGGGGGGGGGGGGGGGGGGGGGGGGGGGGGGGGGGGGGGGGGGGGGGGGGGGGGGGGGGGGGGGGGGGGGGGGGGGGGGGGGGGGGGGGGGGGGGGGGGGGGGGGGGGGGGGGGGGGGGGGGGGGGGGGGGGGGGGGGGGGGGGGGGGGGGGGGGGGGGGGGGGGGGGGGGGGGGGGGGGGGGGGGGGGGGGGGGGGGGGGGGGGGGGGGGGGGGGGGGGGGGGGGGGGGGGGGGGGGGGGGGGGGGGGGGGGGGGGGGGGGGGGGGGGGGGGGGGGGGGGGGGGGGGGGGGGGGGGGGGGGGGGGGGGGGGGGGGGGGGGGGGGGGGGGGGGGGGGGGGGGGGGGGGGGGGGGGGGGGGGGGGGGGGGGGGGGGGGGGGGGGGGGGGGGGGGGGGGGGGGGGGGGGGGGGGGGGGGGGGGGGGGGGGGGGGGGGGGGGGGGGGGGGGGGGGGGGGGGGGGGGGGGGGGGGGGGGGGGGGGGGGGGGGGGGGGGGGGGGGGGGGGGGGGGGGGGGGGGGGGGGGGGGGGGGGGGGGGGGGGGGGGGGGGGGGGGGGGGGGGGGGGGGGGGGGGGGGGGGGGGGGGGGGGGGGGGGGGGGGGGGGGGGGGGGGGGGGGGGGGGGGGGGGGGGGGGGGGGGGGGGGGGGGGGGGGGGGGGGGGGGGGGGGGGGGGGGGGGGGGGGGGGGGGGGGGGGGGGGGGGGGGGGGGGGGGGGGGGGGGGGGGGGGGGGGGGGGGGGGGGGGGGGGGGGGGGGGGGGGGGGGGGGGGGGGGGGGGGGGGGGGGGGGGGGGGGGGGGGGGGGGGGGGGGGGGGGGGGGGGGGGGGGGGGGGGGGGGGGGGGGGGGGGGGGGGGGGGGGGGGGGGGGGGGGGGGGGGGGGGGGGGGGGGGGGGGGGGGGGGGGGGGGGGGGGGGGGGGGGGGGGGGGGGGGGGGGGGGGGGGGGGGGGGGGGGGGGGGGGGGGGGGGGGGGGGGGGGGGGGGGGGGGGGGGGGGGGGGGGGGGGGGGGGGGGGGGGGGGGGGGGGGGGGGGGGGGGGGGGGGGGGGGGGGGGGGGGGGGGGGGGGGGGGGGGGGGGGGGGGGGGGGGGGGGGGGGGGGGGGGGGGGGGGGGGGGGGGGGGGGGGGGGGGGGGGGGGGGGGGGGGGGGGGGGGGGGGGGGGGGGGGGGGGGGGGGGGGGGGGGGGGGGGGGGGGGGGGGGGGGGGGGGGGGGGGGGGGGGGGGGGGGGGGGGGGGGGGGGGGGGGGGGGGGGGGGGGGGGGGGGGGGGGGGGGGGGGGGGGGGGGGGGGGGGGGGGGGGGGGGGGGGGGGGGGGGGGGGGGGGGGGGGGGGGGGGGGGGGGGGGGGGGGGGGGGGGGGGGGGGGGGGGGGGGGGGGGGGGGGGGGGGGGGGGGGGGGGGGGGGGGGGGGGGGGGGGGGGGGGGGGGGGGGGGGGGGGGGGGGGGGGGGGGGGGGGGGGGGGGGGGGGGGGGGGGGGGGGGGGGGGGGGGGGGGGGGGGGGGGGGGGGGGGGGGGGGGGGGGGGGGGGGGGGGGGGGGGGGGGGGGGGGGGGGGGGGGGGGGGGGGGGGGGGGGGGGGGGGGGGGGGGGGGGGGGGGGGGGGGGGGGGGGGGGGGGGGGGGGGGGGGGGGGGGGGGGGGGGGGGGGGGGGGGGGGGGGGGGGGGGGGGGGGGGGGGGGGGGGGGGGGGGGGGGGGGGGGGGGGGGGGGGGGGGGGGGGGGGGGGGGGGGGGGGGGGGGGGGGGGGGGGGGGGGGGGGGGGGGGGGGGGGGGGGGGGGGGGGGGGGGGGGGGGGGGGGGGGGGGGGGGGGGGGGGGGGGGGGGGGGGGGGGGGGGGGGGGGGGGGGGGGGGGGGGGGGGGGGGGGGGGGGGGGGGGGGGGGGGGGGGGGGGGGGGGGGGGGGGGGGGGGGGGGGGGGGGGGGGGGGGGGGGGGGGGGGGGGGGGGGGGGGGGGGGGGGGGGGGGGGGGGGGGGGGGGGGGGGGGGGGGGGGGGGGGGGGGGGGGGGGGGCGGAGACTAATCTTCTATTGTATTCGATGAATCTGCTGTTGCTGTGTGGTGCTAGCTATATTCTGTCAAATAATATATTTTGTAACCTGTGAAAATATCAGAAACGAAAAAAAATCCCTAATATTCATACTAGTGGCGCACCACCACATAGTGCGCCATTAGTAAGCCAGAGCACACTAATGGCGCATCATCCACCAGTGCGCCATTAGTATGCCGAAGCACATGGGTAAATATGGTCCCTGGGAGGCATACTAATGGCGCACCGTAGTCTATACTAATGGCGCACTGCATGGTGCGCCATTAGTATACCAGATACTAATGGCGCACCAGTGGTGGGCCATTAGTAAAAAATTCTAATGGCGTGGTGCTAGTGGCGCACCTGTAGTGCGCCATTAGTAGCGAAAACAGGTGCGCCACTAGTAGCCCTTTTCCTAGTAGTGGAGTGGTGGAGAAGGGGGACGCTCGCTGGGGAGACAGTGGCGGAGCGGCGGCGGGGCGGAGAGATGCAGCGCTAGGGCAGGCAGTGGCTCGTCTCGTCACTCTCGTCTCGTGCGTGGCCTGGCTGGGCCTCCAGGCCCAGTTGGGCCGGCTGGGCTGGGAGACTCTCTTTCTCTTTTTTTTCCAGAAGAAACAAAAGCGGAGAGAGGTAAAGGGCGAAATCACTAGTTGAGGAGCGCAGATGTTTGATGAGAGCGTTCATCTGGTTAGGAACTCCCCTCTCGTTAGGGTTCCTCTCCTCCCGACGGCGCCTTGGGCGACTCGTGGAGACCTCCGATCCCCTGCCCTCTCCGGCCGCCATTGACGCCGGGGTCGCAAGACTCTCGGCAAGGGCAGGCTCGGGTGAGCTAGGTTAGGGATATCCCGCCCGCGGAACCAGTTTTTTCTCGGGCAAGAGATCTGATGGGGAGCTCGGCTTCGGCTTCGGGAGAAGCCATGAGCGAGACAGAGAGGATGATGAAGGAGCTAGGTCTCAAGGAGGACGATCTGCAGGACGTGGTTGTTGAAGACGGTGACATCCCAGATGATGCTGCAAGGTGGATGGCGATTGCGTGCGTCCACACGACGAAATCGTACTCCCAGTACTGGTTTTACAGAAACATGAGGGTCGCTTGGGATCTTGCACAGGAGGTAAAGATCAGGCCGCTGGAAGATAATCTCTATACTCTGCAATTTTCATGCCTTGGAGACTGGGAAAGAGTTATGGAGGATGGACCATGGGCGTTTAAAGGTAAAACAGTGGTGATTGAGCCCTATGATGGATATACCAGACCGTCAGCTTTGAAGCTTGATAAAATAGAGATATGGATACAGATTCACGACCTCCCAGATCTGTTCTATCACTTGATCAAATCATTGGCATCAACGGTGGGTGAGTTTATCTATGCAGAGCCAAAATCCCATGACTTCGAGGGCAATTTTTTTCGTGTTCGAGTAAAGGTAGATGTCACAAAACCCTTGAAGAATGCTGTCTCATTAGTGATCAAGAAAAGGAGGGAGATATTTTTAGTCAGATATGAAAAATTACCAGACTGGTGTGCTGTTTGTGGTATGTTGGGACATCTGCACAAAGAATGTGGTGATGGAGTGCACGCCCCTTCCGCTCTAGTTTTCAAGAATCTCCGGGCAGATTGGTTCAGGAGTTCTGGTATGGGTCCTGGTGGAGGAAGAGGAAGAGGAAACGGAGGTAAAAGAGGAGGAGGGCGCTCTGGAAGGGGTTTTGGACGTGGAGAGCCACATGATCAGGAAGAATGGAGTATGGGTGAAGTTGGGGCTACCCCCTCGGATGCTATGATGACTGAGGCAGATGCAAACAGAAAGAGGGGAGCGGCACTTGCAGTTGAGCTAGGGTCGCAGCTTCCGGGCTCCTCACCGACGTTACTACAAGATAGTACCCAGCTAGCTTTGATCCCTTCAGTGGTGCCCCAGAGCCCATCATCGAAGCAAGAGCCAAAGAGGAACAAGACAACAACAACACAGACAGGAAAAGGCAAGGATCAGAACAAAACCATTGATGCGCGTTTGGTGGGCTCCCCAGTGGAGTCACGCCGAGCGCAATGAGTATCCTTAGTTGGAACTGTCGCGGAATTGGCAAAGCCGCGACAGTCCAAGAGCTTCGTGATCTCACGAGGCAATTTGCCCCCTCTATCCTTTGCATTCTAGAAACTCAAATAGAGGGTTCAAGAGTGGAGGAGTTGGTAGACACTCTAGGTTACAATAAAAGTTATGCTGTTAGTAGCTCAGGTAGAAGTGGAGGTCTTGGTATTTTCTGGAACGATGAAATAAAAGTTGAAATTATTGGTTACTCACAGTATCACATTGATGTTCTTGTTGATGATCTAGCTGATACACAGCTGAGAGTTACATTTGTATACGGTGAGGCTCAGGTACCGGAGCGTCATAAAACGTGGGATATGTTACGTAATATTGCAGGCACCCAGAATAGACCATGGGCAGTTTTGGGCGATTTCAATGAAGTGCTTCACAATCACGAACATTATGGAGTAGGGAGCCGGAGCCAAGCGCAGATGGACGGATTTAGAGATGCGCTTGATACGTGCGGTTTATCGGATATGGGTTACACCGGAACTGATTGGACGTTCGAGAGGAAAGTGGCTGGGGGCACTTATACCAGGGTTAGACTGGACAGATGTGTCGTCAACCCAGACTGGTCGCTGCTGTTCCCATTGGCTGTCCTGGAGCACAAAACTGCAGCTAGCTCTGACCATGTTCCTATTTTGCTCAAGCTACGTGAAATGCATGCATGCAGGCCGGGCCCCAGGCCATTCAAGTATGAAACAATGTGGGAGAGAGAAGAATCATTATTCAATGTGGTAGGGGACAGATGGAATCAGCAAGAAGCGGACACAGTTGAAGGTTTGCGGGGAAAACTAGGAGAGCTAGCTGGCGACCTATCTGCATGGGATCGGAGCCACTTTGGCTCTGTTCGATCCGAGATCCGCCAATTAAAAGCAGCACTGGAGCAGATGCGCACTGTCCCAGGAAGATCCGGCCCCACGCGCGAAGAGACCAAGGTTACGGATAGGCTGGTCGAGCTCTTTCACCGAGAGGAGATGTTATGGCGACAGAGGGCGCGCCTGGATTGGCTAGTCCATGGTGATAAGAATACATACTTTTTTCATCTGAGAGCAAGTCGGCGACGTAGGAAGAATCAAATCAAGTCACTGCAAAAAGTGGACGGACAGTTAACATGTGATAATACGGAGATGGAGGTGCTGACAACAAACTTCTACAAGGACCTGTACACATCGGAAGGAGTTCAAAATATGGATCAAGTTTTGGACACTATACCTAGCAAGGTAACCCCAGCAATGAACGACATCCTGAACGCCCCATATACCCAGAAAGAAGTAAAAGATGCCCTGTTCCAAATGTTCCCTATCAAAGCGCCCGGGCCGGATGGGTACCCGGCCCACTTCTTCCAACGCCATTGGGACGTTTGCGGCAATGATGTCACAAAGGTAGTTCTAAAAATTGTTGATGGTACTGAGTCGGCTGAATGCATCAATGAAACCATCCTTGTCCTGATCCCAAAGGTAAAGAATCCCACACTTTTGTCACAGTTCCGCCCGATAAGCTTGTGCAATGTTCTTTACAAAATTGCCTCGAAGGTGATCTCCAATAGGTTGAAGTTAATCCTGCCAGATATAATATCTCAAGAGCAGTCAGCGTTTGTCCCAGGTAGACTGATCACGGATAATATAATAACTGCTTACGAGTGCTTGCATTTTATGAAGCGGAACAGGGCGAAGAAACATCAGTCTTGTGCCTTGAAGCTAGATATGATGAAGGCTTATGATAGGGTGGAGTGGACCTATCTCAGAGCCATTATGCTTAAACTCGGTTTTACAGATAAATGGGTGGACATAGTCATGAGCTTGGTTACATCGGTGAAATTTTCAGTCATGTTTAATGGGAAGAAGCTTGAACAGTTTACACCATCCCGAGGGATCCGACAAGGTGACCCGATATCACCATACTTGTTCTTGTTAGCAGCAGAGGGCCTGTCGTGCCTCCTAAAATCACAAAGAGAGTCATCCAATCTTGATGGGATACTTGTGGCTCCTTCGGCGCCGCCAGTCAACCATCTCCTATTCGCTGATGACAGCCTGCTGTTCTTCAAGGCAAACAGTGTGAGTGCTACCGAGGTGAACCAATTGTTGGACGTTTATTGCCAGGCCACGGGCCAAAGGATTAACTATGCTAAATCATCAATTTTCTTCAGTAAAGGAGTCCCGGACAGTATTCGCAACGAGATCAAAGTTTTGTTGAATGTTCCTAATGAGACTCTTAATGAGAAGTATTTGGGTATGCCATCAGATGTGGGGAGCTCAAAAAATGGTGCATTCAAATATCTTAAAGATCGGTTGTGGAGCAAGGTTCAAGGCTGGATAGAGAGGACACTGTCAACTGCAGGAAAGGAAGTTTTGGTGAAATCAGTTGCATAATCTGTCCCAGTCTTTTCCATGTCATGTTTTAAGCTTCCTAGAGGCCTGTGTGAACATTTGAATATGCTGATAAGGAAATTCTGGTGGGGGAGTAAAAATGAACAGCGCAAGCCTCATTTGGGTCTCTTGGAAAGCTATGACGCAGCCAAAAGGAATGGGAGGTTTGGGGTTTAAAGATTTTGAGCTCTTCAACTTAGCAATGCTGGCACGACAGGCCTGGCGCCTGTTACAAGACCCGGAGTCTTTGAGTGCTCGTATTCTAAAAAGTATCTACTATGCCAACACGACCATACTTCAGGCTACTTTGGGAAACCACCCTAGTCAGATTTGGAGGGCCATTGTTGAAGGGCGTGACACGTTGAAACAAGGTTTAATTCGACGCATAGGCAATGGTGAACACACCAATATTTGGGAGGACAACTGGCTCCCCCGAGAGGAGATGATGAGGCCTTATGGATGCCGGGTAGCAAACCCACCGCAAGTTGTCTCTGAACTAATTGATCCGACATCTGCCACGTGGAACAAGGAGAAGCTGGAATCCATTTTTTTGCATTTCGATATGGAGGTTATTATGAGTATACCGCTATGCACTATGAATATGCAAGATTTTTGGGGTTGGACGCATGAGAGAAATGGCCAGTTTTCAGTCAAATCGGCATACCGAATGCTTGTGTCCACAAGGCAACGAAGAGAGGCGTGGTTGGAAGGCACAGCCGGGTCCTCGAGTACACATATGGAGGAGGGATCGTGGAAAACGCTTTGGCGGACAGAGGTACCAGCAAAAATACGTATGTTCCTGTGGAGACTCTCAAAACAATCTTTACCCGCGGAGGATGTTCGAGCTCATCGCCACATGACTACCTCGAGTTCATGCGGAATGTGTGGTGCGCCGGATTCATGGCGACACTCCCTTCTTGAGTGCACAGTTTCAAGATGTACATGGGCTCTCGTTGATGAGGATCTCGGAAGCAAGCTGGTGTTGGCCACAGAACCAAACGCAAAGAGCTGGCTTTTCTCACTAACAGAGTCATTATCACATGATCAGTTCATTCTTACAGCAGTCACTCTTTGGGCAATTTGGTCTTCTAGGAGGAAAGCTATCCATGAAGCTATATTTCAATCTCCACATGCAACACAAGCCTTCATAACTCGCTTCATTGCAGACTTAAATGTTGTTCAGTCAGGGAAGCCTTCCATCCAGAGGGCGGCCAACGTGCATGCAGGTTCCACCATTGCAGCTCGACCCCGCCCAACGGCTCCTCCGGCGAATTTTGCAAAGATTCACGTGGATGCTGGTGTACGTGGGCAAAGAGGAGGATCGGCAGCAGCAATATGCAGGGATAGTCACGGCAATTATCTGGGAAGTTCAGCTCTAGTTGTGAGAGGTGTTTGCAACCCAGCGACTCTGGAGGCTTTAGCCTGTCGTGAAGCTATTTCCTTGGCTCAAGATCTCCAACTTCACAGCTTCATCATATCCTCGGATTGTAAGCAGGTAGTGGAAGACATCTCGATGGGCAGCAAGGGTTTTTATGGAGCAATCATCAACGAAATCAAGCTGAGATCGGATCCTTTTTCTTGTAAATTTATTTTTGAAAGTCGTGCTGTAAATCTAGAAGCTCATAGCTTAGCAAAATTTGCTACGAATTTAGCTCCGGGGCGTCATGTTTGGCTTGGCCAGCCATATGATGCGGCTTGTATCCCACTTTCTGTGGATTATCATCAATAAAGTGGCTTTACCCCCCCAAAAAAACTAGTTGAGGAGCGCTCCCTGCAATGGTTAGTCGGGGGGGGGGGGGCACTTTGGCGCGACAAGTGTCACGCGCGTAGTGCTCTTGAGACTTTTCCGGGACGCTCCGCACGCGATACTTGTCGCGCAGAGGGGCACTCCCGTGATTTCCGGTATCCGGTTTTCCTTTCTGATTTTTTTCTTTTTTCAGTTTAGTCCTTGAACTTCTAGTGTTTTCTAATACACTTTCGATCTGTTTCTGAGATTTGTTTCTCTCTCGTGTCACCGAACCATCGCCGCCGACTGCGCTTTCGTTGCCGTCCTCGCCGCGCGTCGCTGCCGCCGCTCTTATCGTCTGCTTATGGCGATCCTTCTTTACCGTCCACAACACTTCGCCGTTCGCACCATCGTCGTTGCCTACCGGCTGCATTCGTTGGTTACCTTTTTTTGTTTCCCTTCTTATTCCCATTATATCTCCGGGCAATGAAGATTTAAGGGGTGATTATCACTACTGCAGGTTGGTCCAAACGCGACTGTCCAATCAGAGACCCTTCAACGAAACTGTCTGCGATGTATTAATCACAAATGGTGATGAAATAAAACCGTCAAAAAAGATGCAAAATGTTTGCGACGGCGGTGACATCAAACACGGTTCAGATTAGAGTTGCGTGTGCGATGCGTGGCAAACGGTTAATCCAGAAGAATTGTTTGCGATGAGACAGAACAACAGAAACGGGCAGACAGATGAGGGTGTGTGCGATAAATGGCATACAGTTCACTAGGATGAACTGTGTGTGATTAGGCAACACAATAGAAATGGTCAACCAGATCAAGGTGTGTGCGATGGAGGGCATACAGTTCACTCGGCTGAAATAAACATCCAATTACATAAGTGACTATACAGATCATTCACACACACCTCGATAAACAATTGCATGCATTTTAAACTAGGAGAAACGATCGTCTAGTCATATACTTCTGGTGACGGTCCCGCCACTGCTCTGTGGCTCGATCCCTCGTCTGGGGCAGGAAGAAGACACTTCCTCATGTCAACGATCCGCCTGTACATCTCGTAGCTTGTGTATGCGTCCTTGGTCACGTACTTGACGTGTTGTTCATTCAGTCTCTCCTGCCAGACACTGTGCCAGGCGTTCTTGTCCTTCTTGCTCTCATCATTCATCTTCATGTAGTAGGGGTCGATGATGGCCGAGGCGAGGTCAACCAGGGAGTTCTGTTTGTTGTTGTTGCTGCCCCAAACCTTGTAGTGGTCCTGGATGTTGACAAGATTCTGTCATTTTAAGCCTGAAACCTTGAGCGCTTTTAGATTGTTGGTGGTGTCACTGGTACGCGTCGTGTGCTATACAAACGGTTTTTAACCCCTTTCCGCAACGGCATTTGGAACCGTTGCCTAGTAAGTGACGACGATAGCGGGGTCCTTCCCACACGACCCAGAAACTGTCGGGGATATGCCCTCCTGGCACACACGCTCAGCAAAATGAGGTCGTGTGCGACCGACGAGCGCTCAAATAGTAGAGCTAAAAAATACAATTATACAGGCAAAATTGTTTCAGGTCGCAAGTACATCCCACACAGCCAGTCCCCGCTAAACGTTTCCGTTCGTATGTACATCCCACACAGTCGCTCCAAGGAAAATGTTTTCGTTCACAGCTACATCACACACAATTTTCCCCGTTAAATTGTTTGTGATAGCATTGCCATTGCACACGATATTAACAATTTTATCGTTTGCGTTATGAATGCATCATACACGGTGCGTCGAAGAAACTGTGTGGCAAAGACTGTCCATCACACACAGTTTTTATGTGGTAAACGTTTTCGCAAGGTGGCCTAACGCAAACAGTTTTTAAGAGAAGGTCGTGTGTGATTGTTCATTGATCCAACACGGTTTATTCCTAAAAACTGTGTGCTTTGCCTGAGGTCATCGCCCACGCTATTTTCTGAATAACCGTTTGCAATAGCAAAACCCAGTTAGCAGACTAATTCACCATTAGCAGGCTAATTGCCCTATTATTAATAATCCATTTATTAATCTAATTGACATTCATATTAAGCACATAATTTATTTCATTTTCATATTAAGGAAGCAGGATTTCATAATTGAAATACATCAGAGTACAACATGATATATCTTCAGCACTCAGCTACCCAATTACACAACTGCACCAGCATCAAGTTTCACATGCAACATGTAGAACCTTTCGAAATTAGCATCATAGACGATATATAGACAGATGCATCTCATCTGGAAAACTGCTGAAGCGGAAGGCGAATATTAAGCCTTCATTCATGTCGAAGGTATTTGTAACTTTAGGCCAGTGCTTGTGGATGATTGATCGTCCGTCCTTCATCCTCTTCAGGAACACTTCAATATTGAACAGTGGGTGTTGTATGAGAACCTTCCTCGCCTCCTGACCGTAGAGGTGGTTTGAGAGGTAATCATCAGTGAACTACTTTGGAAAGGCCGGAAAACAAGGATGTGCATAAATATCTTCTCTATATTAGAAATGGGGCAAAGGAATAAAAAAGGCAAGGTATAATAGTTAGTACCATCTTGTAGTGAACTGATATCTTCTTCATTGTGCAGACAAAGATCTTGTTGTTTTTTGTCGCTAATTTCTTTATCCTAACAATCTTTCTTAGTTTCTTGACTTGATTGATATTCATGGACAACTCATTTCCCCATATGCAAAAAGGGTCGAACAGTGGGTCAAAACCTCTGACAGCAGGACCTACATGTGCAAGACCAAATTGTTAAAAATCTAAATATTAGAATGGTTCCTGCAATTGCACAATAATGTGCTATTAGACAACGGACCATGCACGTGCTAATCTCGATTGTAAGCCTCAGTGCTTCCCATTGTTTCCCTGCAACACATATAAGGTAGTTAGTCATCATGTTAAGTAAGGGTTCGCATGCTATCAGTAAAATATGTTGATGAACAATAAGCACATTGCAGATTCATCAGATTAATTCAAGCCACATGGAAAACTTATTTATCCAAACCAGACATGATTAAGAACTAGGAAGCATAGCACTTATATATGTTTCTCATGTATTAAGTGCAGACAAATTCGATTTATTCCTCACATGCACAATAATACAAAATTCTACCAACGACAATTGGACATTGCATTGCAGAATTGAACCAATCAGTTAACTAAACACCATAATAAATGAACCAAACATTAACTGAGCACCACATTTCACAATATAACATACTCCTAATAGAAGATCAGACAGTTAACCAAACCAAGCATGCTTAACAACTTGAAAATATAGCAATTGTATTTGTTTCTCATGTATTTACTACAGCCAAATTCAAATTATTCCTCACATGGTATACAATAACAGAATGCACCCACAACTATTGAACATCGCATTGCAAAATTAAACCAAACAGTTAACTAAACACCACAACACAAATGAACCAAACGTTAACTGAGCACCACATTGCACAATATATAACCAAACCAAGCATGCTTGACAACTTGGAAATATAGCAATTGTATTCGTTTCTCATGTATTTTGTAAAGATAAATTCGATTTATTTCTCACATGGAAGACAATACAAAATTGCAGCCTGAAGAATTGAACATCACATTTGCAGAATTGAACCAAATAGTTAACTGAAGACGACAACTAATTAATAAAACAGTTAATAAGTGAGCACCACACTGCACGACATATAGAACATATACACTAGAGCAACAGATTGCATGGTAAAATTAGATAGCACAGTTCACTAGAATTTGTGAAGGAAAGGCAGGAGCAGCACACGCAACGGGTAAACCGAGCATGCTTAACCGGCGTAGCTAGCAAATGGCAAGGTGCTCCTCCAAGATCTGGGGGTCGGCACGAATGGCAGCCATTGCAACCTCATACGCGTGTGCGGCCACGATTTGCTTCTCCGCTGCCAAATGCTCCTTGAGATCCTGGCTATACTGCATGCACCATGGCTTAGGGCGGCGCTTATTTGGTGGAAGGGTCGGTGATTTGGGTGGAAGGTGTCGCGCCGGCGGTCGGGGCATGTGGGATGTGGAAGGAGGAGAAGGATGGGGGTCGGGTGTGAATTGTCTACCTGGATAGACGAGGCCGAGCAGCGTGAAGGAGGGTCGCCGGCAAGGAGGCGGTGCTGCAAGCAAGGAGTGAAGGTTTCAACTTGGAAAGGAAGGCCAAAGCAGGGGAAATGTGGATTTTGGTAAGGGGGAGGGGGCGGGGAGGTAGATATTTCCGCGGAAGCCGAAAATTTGGAATCGCTTGAGCGAAAAAACTAGCGCGCAAAGTGTCATCAGACACGGTCCCTTATTCAGAACCGTGTACGATATGTGAACACGACAAACGATTCAGATAGCTTAACCCATGTGTGATGAGTTTGAACGTCAAAAATTTTGGTTGGAATTTCCCTGGTTACTGTGGTCATCCACGTCATTGCATAATTTGGGTACACAGAGGAGACTACAGCACACCCACACTTCTTAATCGAGCAAGTTCAGCAATTAAACAGAGCTAGCTTACCTAAACATTACTCTAACAAATTAAAGACCTCCGCTCTTAATTAAACAAAACAAAGAGTACTACTACGGCTGGTGCTCGTTGATCTCCGCCGCCGCCTCCATGTCCGGCTCGCGCCCGATGGTCTTCTGGGGAAGGGGCTCCATGGCATCCATCGCACCATACTCGGCAAGCATCTCGCCATCCGCATCCGCCATCTCTTTGGAAAAGGCTGCCACGAGCTGGGCATAGGCGGCCGCGATCTGGGCTTGGACGGGTTCCATCGTCGCAAGGTATGCGGCGGAGGAACGGACGGCTGCTCGAACGCTCTCGGCGATTGCCAACTCTTCGGCTGTGGGTTGCCGACTATTGTTGGAGAAGCTTCGTTCGATTTTGCGGTGACCGCCACGAGCTGGGCGTGGGCAGCCTCGACATGGTCGTGGGCGGCCTCCATCAGGGCTAAGACCGCCGCTGTGGAACAGACAGCAGCTGTGCCGCTCTCGCAAGTTGCTATCCCCGAGGCAGATGTTGCTGCCGCTACCTAAGAAGCAACAACGGTCGTTTGGGCTGCCTTGGCCGCCTGGTCGCAGATTGCGGTCGCGCTCATGCACCTTGTTAGCACGCGCATGGCGGCTGCGGCCGCGCTCTCGCCGGAGTGGGCCACCGAAGTTGCCCTCACGACGCGGGTCCACGTGCCCATCTTTCACCGGCGACGATTGAGCAATGAAATGATATTTGGGGACCGAGCTAGTGTGCTTGAGATGCCGGTTGTGGACTGTAGCCGACACACCTTCTCGCGTAAGCCATAGGCGTACTATACACCGACGGTGCTCCAGGATATTTTGTGCTACATCTCACATGGTTGGTGATAATAAACTGTGTGGGATCTACTTGATTTTTCATCTTGATTTGAATTACATAATGGGGTCACAGCGGCAATGGACGGTGTTTGAATTGCTAGACCTTTTATCTGCAGTGAACATGCAACTATATGTGTGTCGTAAAAGAATTGGAATTATTCAGGGTTCGTTTGAACATTTTACACATTAAATTGGTTTTCTAGCCATTTTAGGTGCACAATTCAAAATTAAACTACATGCACATGCTCCGGTGCACCTACATCGGTTGTAAAATCATATATGTGTCCATGGGTTTATGCTTATGTCCCATGTAATAAATGAGGATGAAATTCGAACACCACGGCACCGTGGCTCTCCGGCAAACGTCGGCGTACTTGCTTTTGTAATTCTAGTAAATCCAAAATTCGTCCAAAATTCATGAAACTTGGCATGCTATCATGAAGTGGCATCAACATGCCGTGCTAAAAATTTTGTCCCATCTGGGGCAGGTTTGGCTATAAGCTTCTCGTAAAAAAGAGATTCTCACAACAAGTGTGATGGTTTCGGTAGGGAACGTTTCACCTTTCTGGACAAACCGATATCCGTTGCCTCTTCTCGATTTCAAATTTTTTCCTAGTGTCAACATAGAACAACAGGAGTGTTGTGTCAATTTTTGGGATTTTTCGGGGTTCGCTTGGACATTTTTATACACTAACTGAGTTTTCTATGCATTCATGTGCATAATTCAAATTTGAACTACAAGCACATGCTCTAATACATATAAATTAGTTGCAAATTCAAATCTGTGTCCTTGGTTGCATGCTTAGAGCATCTCCACTAGGCCCCCCAAGACGCCCCCAAGCCACTTTTTGGGCGCCGGCGGGCAAAAACCGTCCCACTCATACCCCCAAGTCCTTATTTTTCGCCGGATTTGGGCAAAAATAGCCTCGGAGACCTCAGGCCACACCGAGCCCATCGGGGGCACTTGGGGCCGCCGGCATTACTTTTTGCATGGCGAAACCCCATGGGTCAGCCTCTCTCCTCTCTCTCTCTCTCCTCCTTTCTCTGCTAGGGACCACCCATGCATGCAAAAAGATCTGCCCCGCCTGCCTCCTCCTTTCTCTCCCTCCCGCCACATGCTGCTCTCTCGCCAGAGCTCGCCGCCCCGCCTCCTCGCCGACCCGCATCCTCCGCCCCTCCCCGCCTTCTCGCCCCCGCCGCCGCCCCCGGGCCGCCGCAGCCCCCGCCTTCTTGCCCCCGGGCCTCCTCCCGCTCGCCCGCACGGCCCTCCGCCGCCTCGACCCCGCGGCCGCGGGGGACGGCTCACTCCTCGCCCGCCTCCTCCTCCTCGCGCCGCTGGCCTCAAAGCCATCGTCGTCCCCACCCGCAGGGAGTGGCTCGTCCAGGGAAAGCGCGTTTCCTGGGGCTCATTTCGCCGGTGAGCTCGAAGGCGGGGGCCTTCTTGGTGGTGGGGATTGGGGCATAGGGCTGGCCCTCCTCTTGCTGCGGCTGCTGGTGTCCGTGGGCTTCGAGGTGCGACGAGGCGGAGAGGTCGACGAGGAGCGCGCCGATGAGGCAGAGGAGCCCCGCGAAGAGGGAAGTCCCTCCAGGACCGGCACGACACGACGACGAAGTCGGCGAGCGCTGCATAGGCATCCGGGAGGATATGGTCGAGGGAGGTGGAGAGGATTGTGGCGCCCCCGGCCCGACCGTGCGCTAATCATACACGCAAATGCACACGATCAAGCCTAAGGACTCACGGGAAGATATCACAACACAACTCTAAAACTTAAATAAAGTCATACAAGCATATATTACAAGCCAGGGCCTCGAAGGCTAGAATACAAAAGCTTGATGACAAACAAGCATCAGCGGAAGCGTTAGATATCTGAGTACAGACATAAAACAGATATAGATAGGCCTTCGGAAAGGCGGGATAAAACAAAAGCTACGATCAAAAGGCGCAAGCCTCCTGCCTGGGACCCTCAAATCCTACTCCTGGTCACCGGCCAGCTCGTAGTAGTAACCTCCCTCTGGGTAGTAGTAGCGATCGTCGGCAGGTGCAGCTGTCTCCGGGGCTCTGCCATCTGGTTGCATCGAAAAGGATATTGGGGAAAAAGAAAAGAAAGCAACCGTGAGTACTCATCCGAAGTACTCAGCAAGCAAGGATCTATACTACATATGCAACATTATCAAGGAAAAGCTGTATATGAGGACTGGGCTGCAGAAATGCCAGAATAGAGGGAAGGCCTAGTCCTATCGAAGACTAGCATCTTCATCATCCTCATTGGTCTTGCAGAAATAGAAGAGAGTAGATAACACAGTATATAGTAGTAGTAATGTTATCAACCTCACCCACCCCCCCCCCCCCCCCCCCCCCCCCCCCCCCCCCCCCCCCCCCCCCCCCCCCCCCCCCCCCCCCCCCCCCCCCCCCCCCCCCCCCCCCCCCCCCCCCCCCCCCCCCCCCCCCCCCCCCCCCCCCCCCCCCCCCCCCCCCCCCCCCCCCCCCCCCCCCCCCCCCCCCCCCCCCCCCCCCCCCCCCCCCCCCCCCCCCCCCCCCCCCCCCCCCCCCCCCCCCCCCCCCCCCCCCCCCCCCCCCCCCCCCCCCCCCCCCCCCCCCCCCCCCCCCCCCCCCCCCCCCCCCCCCCCCCCCCCCCCCCCCCCCCCCCCCCCCCCCCCCCCCCCCCCCCCCCCCCCCCCCCCCCCCCCCCCCCCCCCCCCCCCCCCCCCCCCCCCCCCCCCCCCCCCCCCCCCCCCCCCCCCCCCCCCCCCCCCCCCCCCCCCCCCCCCCCCCCCCCCCCCCCCCCCCCCCCCCCCCCCCCCCCCCCCCCCCCCCCCCCCCCCCCCCCCCCCCCCCCCCCCCCCCCCCCCCCCCCCCCCCCCCCCCCCCCCCCCCCCCCCCCCCCCCCCCCCCCCCCCCCCCCCCCCCCCCCCCCCCCCCCCCCCCCCCCCCCCCCCCCCCCCCCCCCCCCCCCCCCCCCCCCCCCCCCCCCCCCCCCCCCCCCCCCCCCCCCCCCCCCCCCCCCCCCCCCCCCCCCCCCCCCCCCCCCCCCCCCCCCCCCCCCCCCCCCCCCCCCCCCCCCCCCCCCCCCCCCCCCCCCCCCCCCCCCCCCCCCCCCCCCCCCCCCCCCCCCCCCCCCCCCCCCCCCCCCCCCCCCCCCCCCCCCCCCCCCCCCCCCCCCCCCCCCCCCCCCCCCCCCCCCCCCCCCCCCCCCCCCCCCCCCCCCCCCCCCCCCCCCCCCCCCCCCCCCCCCCCCCCCCCCCCCCCCCCCCCCCCCCCCCCCCCCCCCCCCCCCCCCCCCCCCCCCCCCCCCCCCCCCCCCCCCCCCCCCCCCCCCCCCCCCCCCCCCCCCCCCCCCCCCCCCCCCCCCCCCCCCCCCCCCCCCCCCCCCCCCCCCCCCCCCCCCCCCCCCCCCCCCCCCCCCCCCCCCCCCCCCCCCCCCCCCCCCCCCCCCCCCCCCCCCCCCCCCCCCCCCCCCCCCCCCCCCCCCCCCCCCCCCCCCCCCCCCCCCCCCCCCCCCCCCCCCCCCCCCCCCCCCCCCCCCCCCCCCCCCCCCCCCCCCCCCCCCCCCCCCCCCCCCCCCCCCCCCCCCCCCCCCCCCCCCCCCCCCCCCCCCCCCCCCCCCCCCCCCCCCCCCCCCCCCACGCTCGCTTAACTCCGGCCGGACACACTTTCCTGGGTCATGCCCGGCCTCGACCAAACAACACACCGCAACCCTACCTACGGCTCAGCGGAGAGGTCCCCGTCGGACTAATCCTATGCGCAAGGGGGTCTTGGCCATCGCCCCTCACCCTCCAGGTCGTTGCGCACATGGCTCAGATCCAAGCACCACCGCAATGGAGCCAATCACTCCATGCCGCACTGATGAACTGGACGTCTGACAGAGCTTTCGGCTAATGCATACGATGCAGAACGCCCATACTATGCCCACGTGATGGTTAGTGCTATCAGGCCAGAGGCCTGCTCGGATCAAATATCCAAACCGTAAGTGGATATGGGCTTGCGGCAACGAACAGAGACTCACGATCGATGTGACCCCGTCGCCCCGTCTCGAGGACTTGCTACAAGGGCAAGAATGCCCGGCCGCGCCTCGTATTCATCACACGGGTAACATCCAAGTCAACACGACTTCCCAAAAGACTGTCGGGA
>JAAAWM010011022.1:0-59428 GCA_036873465.1 Thinopyrum obtusiflorum | reverse complement strand
TTATCACTAAGTAATTTTTATTTGCTGTTCTTAGTTGTTCTTTATCTTTAGTCATGGATATGGAACACGAAATACCAAAAAAATTAGGTGTACTTGCTGCTCATGGAGATGGGGAACCTCCTACAACCCTCGATGCTAGTTATGTGAAAGATATTATGTACTACTTTAATAATCCTGAGAAAACCCCATTCAATTATGTAATGGGGGTAACGTTGGATCAACGTGAATACTTTAGGTATTATCGCTTAACACAAAAAGGGAAACTATTATGGGATCAAATTCATATATTGAAGTGGTATGCTTGGCAACTATGCGTGGAATATGATTATACTTGTTGCTCTAGGATGAATGCTCCACACCTCCCCTTTTCGTGCAAATTCAATGATAATAAAACCTTAGCTTCTTATGCTAATGGTATCTATGATTACTATGATGTGGAACAAATAGAAGAATTTGTTGCTTTTATGGGTGCTTATGAAATTGAATCTATGTGTAGAGAGTTTGAAGATTTTGATGATGCTGTTTATAGATCTGAAAGTTTAGCTATCCTCAAGTATTGCTATGAGAATTAAGAATACAATTATGAAATTAAAGCACTTATTGAGAAAGTCTCCGTTGTCCAAGAAGAGACTAATATTTTGCAGGAGTCTATGGAAGAAGAAATTGATGAAACTGTGAGCTCATTGGATGAAAAAGATGATGAGAAGAGCGAAGAACAAAAGGAGGAAGAGCGGATTAGCTACCCGTGCCCACCTTCTAATGAGAGTCACTCTTCAACTCATACATTGTTTAATTCCCCTTCATGCTTGGGGATGCTGATACATCTTCGTCGTATCTATAAATTTTTATTGTTCCATGCCAATATTATTCAACTTTCATATACTTTTGGCAACTTTTTATACTATTTTTGGGACTAACATATTGATCCAGTACCCAGTGCCAGTTCCTATTTGTTGCATGTTTTATGTTTCGCATAAACCCCATATCAAACGGAGTCCAAACGGGATAAAAATGGACGGAGAATTATTTTGGAATATTTGTGATTTTTGGGAAGTAAAATCAACGCAAGACGGTGCCCGAGGTGGCCACGAGGGTGGGGCCCACGCCCACTCCAGTTAGGCGCGTGCCCCCACCCTCGTGGACCCCTCGTAAGGCGGTTGATGCTCTACTTTGGCCGCAAGAAAGCTAATTTTTGGAAAAATATTTGGGCGAAGGTTTCAGTCCAATCAGAGTTATGAATCTCCATATATATACGAAACGGTGAAAGGGCAGCAGATGAGAACGCAGAAACAGAGAGAGACAGAGAGACAAATCCAATCTCGGAGGGGCTCAAGCCCCTCCCATGCCATGGAGACCAAGGACCAGAGGGGAAACCCTTCTCCCATCTAGGGAGGAGGTCAAGGAAGAAGAAGGAGGGGGGGGGGGCTCTCTCTCCCTCACTTCTGGTGGCGCCGGAGTGCCACCGGGGGCCGTCATCATCACCGCAATCTTCACCAACAACTTCACCGCCATCATCACCAACTCTCCCCCCCTCTATGCAGCGGTGTAACCTCTCTCTTACCCGCTGTAATCTCTACTTAAACATGGTGCTCAACGCTATATATTATTTCCCAATGATGTATGGCTATCTTATGATGTTTGAGTAGATCTGTTTTGTCCTATGGGTTACTTGATGATCAAGATTGGTTTGAGGTGCATGTTTTATTATTGGTGCTGTCCTATGGTGCTCTCCGTGTCGCGCAAGCGTGAGGGATTTCCGCTGTACGGATTGCAATATGTTCATGATTTGCTTATGGTGGGTGGCGTGAGTGAACAGAAGCACAGACCCGAGTAAGTAGGTTGTTTGCGTATGGGATAAAGAGGACTTGATACTTTAATGCTATGGTTGGGTTTTACCTTAATGATCTTGAGTAGTTGCGGATGCTTGCTAGAGTTCCAATCATAAGTGCATATGATCCAAGTAGAGAAAGTATGTTAGCTTATGCCTCTCCCTCAAATGAAATTACAATAATTATTACCGGTCTAGTTATTGATTGCCTAGGGACAAATAACTTTCTCGTGACAACAAGCTCTCTACTAAAACTAATTTAGTTGTGTCTTCATCTAAACAGCCCCTACCTTTTTATTTACGCGCTCTTTATTATCTTGCAAACCTATCCAACAACACCTACAAAGTACTTCTAGTTTCATACTTGTTTCCGGTACCCCCCCCCCCCCCCCCCCCCCCCCCCCCCCCCCCCCCCCCCCCCCCCCCCCCCCCCCCCCCCCCCCCCCCCCCCCCCCCCCCCCCCCCCCCCCCCCCCCCCCCCCCCCCCCCCCCCCCCCCCCCCCCCCCCCCCCCCCCCCCCCCCCCCCCCCCCCCCCCCCCCCCCCCCCCCCCCCCCCCCCCCCCCCCCCCCCCCCCCCCCCCCCCCCCCCCCCCCCCCCCCCCCCCCCCCCCCCCCCCCCCCCCCCCCCCCCCCCCCCCCCCCCCCCCCCCCCCCCCCCCCCCCCCCCCCCCCCCCCCCCCCCCCCCCCCCCCCCCCCCCCCCCCCCCCCCCCCCCCCCCCCCCCCCCCCCCCCCCCCCCCCCCCCCCCCCCCCCCCCCCCCCCCCCCCCCCCCCCCCCCCCCCCCCCCCCCCCCCCCCCCCCCCCCCCCCCCCCCCCCCCCCCCCCCCCCCCCCCCCCCCCCCCCCCCCCCCCCCCCCCCCCCCCCCCCCCCCCCCCCCCCCCCCCCCCCCCCCCCCCCCCCCCCCCCCCCCCCCCCCCCCCCCCCCCCCCCCCCCCCCCCCCCCCCCCCCCCCCCCCCCCCCCCCCCCCCCCCCCCCCCCCCCCCCCCCCCCCCCCCCCCCCCCCCCCCCCCCCCCCCCCCCCCCCCCCCCCCCCCCCCCCCCCCCCCCCCCCCCCCCCCCCCCCCCCCCCCCCCCCCCCCCCCCCCCCCCCCCCCCCCCCCCCCCCCCCCCCCCCCCCCCCCCCCCCCCCCCCCCCCCCCCCCCCCCCCCCCCCCCCCCCCCCCCCCCCCCCCCCCCCCCCCCCCCCCCCCCCCCCCCCCCCCCCCCCCCCCCCCCCCCCCCCCCCCCCCCCCCCCCCCCCCCCCCCCCCCCCCCCCCCCCCCCCCCCCCCCCCCCCCCCCCCCCCCCCCCCCCCCCCCCCCCCCCCCCCCCCCCCCCCCCCCCCCCCCCCCCCCCCCCCCCCCCCCCCCCCCCCCCCCCCCCCCCCCCCCCCCCCCCCCCCCCCCCCCCCCCCCCCCCCCCCCCCCCCCCCCCCCCCCCCCCCCCCCCCCCCCCCCCCCCCCCCCCCCCCCCCCCCCCCCCCCCCCCCCCCCCCCCCCCCCCCCCCCCCCCCCCCCCCCCCCCCCCCCCCCCCCCCCCCCCCCCCCCCCCCCCCCCCCCCCCCCCCCCCCCCCCCCCCCCCCCCCCCCCCCCCCCCCCCCCCCCCCCCCCCCCCCCCCCCCCCCCCCCCCCCCCCCCCCCCCCCCCCCCCCCCCCCCCCCCCCCCCCCCCCCCCCCCCCCCCCCCCCCCCCCCCCCCCCCCCCCCCCCCCCTTTATCCCATACGGAAACAACCTACTTACTCGGGTCTGTGCTTCTGTCACTCACGCCACCCACCATAAGCAAATCATAAGCATATTACAAACCCTATAGCGGGAATCCCTCACGCTTGCGCGACACGGAGAGCACCATAGGACAGCACCAACAATAAAACATACAACTCAAACCAATCACGATCATCAAATAGCCATTAGGACAAAACAGATCTACTCAAACATCATAGGATAGCCATACATCATTGGGAAATAATATATAGCGTTGAGCACCATGTTTAAGTAGAGATTACAGCGGGTAAGAGAGATGTTACACCGCTGCATAGAGGGGGGAAGAGTTGGTGATGATGGCGGTGAAGTTGTTGGTGAAGATGGCGGTGATGGTGAAGGCCCCGGTAGCGCTCCAGCGCCACCGGAAGCAAGGGGGAGAGGGCCCCCCCTTCTCCTTCTTCTTCCTTGACCTCCTCCCTAGATGGGAGAAGGGTTTCCCCTCTGGTCCTAGGCTCCCATGGCGTGGGAGGGGAGAGAGCCCCTCTGAGATTGGATCTATCTCTCTGTCTCTCTCTGGTTCTGTGTTCTCTTCTGGCTCTGTTTCACCGTTTCGTATATATATGGAGATCCGTAACTCCGATTGGCCTGAAACCTTCGCCGTGATTTTTTTCCCCCCCCCCCCCCCCCCCCCCCCCCCCCCCCCCCCCCCCCCCCCCCCCCCCCCCCCCCCCCCCCCCCCCCCCCCCCCCCCCCCCCCCCCCCCCCCCCCCCCCCCCCCCCCCCCCCCCCCCCCCCCCCCCCCCCCCCCCCCCCCCCCCCCCCCCCCCCCCCCCCCCCCCCCCCCCCCCCCCCCCCCCCCCCCCCCCCCCCCCCCCCCCCCCCCCCCCCCCCCCCCCACACTTATAGGAATAGCCCAACAGATTGATTGGAAAGAATAACTTTGAGGTGGTTTCGTACCCTACCATAATTTCTTCGTTCGGTCTCCGCTATTAGTGACTTTGGAGTGACTCTTTGTTGCATGTGGAGGGATAGTTATACGATCCAATTATGTTATTATTGTGGAGAGGACTTACAGTAGTGAAAGTATAAACCCTAGGCCTTGTTTCAATGCATTGCAATACCGTTTACGCTCACTTTTATCGTTAGTTACCTTGCTGTTTTTATATTTTCAGATTACAAATACCCATATCTACTATCCATATATCACTTGTATCGCCATTTCTTCGCCGAACTAGTGCACCTATACAATTTACCATTGTATTGAGTGTGTTGGGGACACAAGAGACTCTTTGTTATTTGGTTGCAGGGTTGCTTGAGAGAGACCATCTTCATTCTACGCCTCCTACAGATTGATAAACCTTAGGTCATCCACTTGAGGAAAATTTGTTATTGTCCTATAAACCTCTGCACTTGTAGGCCCAACAACATCTATAAGAAGAAGGTTGTGTAGTAGACATCAATTGTCTTCACCAAACTCACTGGTTCTATTTCCTCAACTCTTTCATTTCTTCATAACTGTGTTGAGTGCTTGTTCGTATCTGTGTTTGAAGATTTTGACTGAAGACTTTCTCAATTTTCTCAGTTTAATTTCTTCAGTCTGTTTGTCTTCATCCTATATTATTTTGTGTTTACGCTTTTTGTACTCTGTGCTTGTCTTCATTTCATCATGATGACTATGCTTGTGTTCTGTTATGTTTACTTATGAGTACTTATTCCGCCGCTAGTAGTTCTTCACTAAGGAATTTCCTCACCTGTAAATTCCTTAGTGAAAAAATCATAAAAATCGCCTATTCACCCCCCTCTAGTCGATATAACGCACTTTCAAAACAATAACGATCAGGTACAACAACATAGAATGAGGAAATGAAAGGGTTGATGAGAGAGAACCAGTTAGCTCGGTGAAGACAATGATTTGGTAGACCAGTTCCAACTGCTGTGACAGTTGTACGTTTGGTTGGAGCGGCTAGGTATTCAAACCTGATGACACGCAGTCCCGGACACACAGTCCTCACCATATTCTCCTTGAACTAAGGTCACATAGACCTCGTCCAATCACTCGCGGCAAGTCTTCAGGTGACTTCCAAACCTTCACAGACTTGGTCACTTGGCGATCCACAATTTCCTCTTAGATCCTCTAGACCATGACGCCTGACCGTCTGGAGGATGCACAGTCCTCAAAGGTAACAAGCGTCAGTTCCACACAGGAACAATCTCTTCAGTGATGCTCAATCACTTGGGTTCTTAAGTGTTTGGTTTGGGGTTTTGGGTTTTTCCTCACTTGATGATTTTCACTCAAAGTCCTCGGAGGATGGGATGCTCTCTATGACAAGTGTCAGTTTCTCGCGGAGCAGCCAACCAACTAGTGGTTCTAGGGGGCGGCTATTTATAGCCTAGGGAGCAGCCCGACATGATAAGACATAAATGCCCTTCAATGATATGACCATTAGGTGGGTAGATATTTTAGGATAGCTGGCGCATAGCACAACAACCGCCGGAAATTTGAGCTCTCAAATTCCTTAGGGCTATCATGTTCCTCACTTGTAGGCCCCCCCCCCCCCCCCCCCCCCCCCCCCCCCCCCCCCCCCCCCCCCCCCCCCCCCCCCCCCCCCCCCCCCCCCCCCCCCCCCCCCCCCCCCCCCCCCCCCCCCCCCCCCCCCCCCCCCCCCCCCCCCCCCCCCCCCCCCCCCCCCCCCCCCCCCCCCCCCCCCCCCCCCCCCCCCCCCCCCCCCCCCCCCCCCCCCCCCCCCCCCCCCCCCCCCCCCCCCCCCCCCCCCCCCCCCCCCCCCCCCCCCCCCCCCCCCCCCCCCCCCCCCCCCCCCCCCCCCCCCCCCCCCCCCCCCCCCCCCCCCCCCCCCCCCCCCCCCCCCCCCCCCCCCCCCCCCCCCCCCCCCCCCCCCCCCCCCCCCCCCCCCCCCCCCCCCCCCCCCCCCCCCCCCCCCCCCCCCCCCCCCCCCCCCCCCCCCCCCCCCCCCCCCCCCCCCCCCCCCCCCCCCCCCCCCCCCCCCCCCCCCCCCCCCCCCCCCCCCCCCCCCCCCCCCCCTCTTCAGTGACAGAGATGAAGTTCTTCTGGTCTCTGAGGAATTTGTTCTGACTCAGGAGTTAGGAATTCGCCAGTGTGGATTGCCTACAAGTGAGGAACATGATAGCCCTGAGGAATTTGATAGTCAAAATTCCGACCATTGCTGTGCTATGCGCCAGCTGTCCCAAAATATCTACCCACCTAACGGTCATATCATTGAAGGGCATTTATGTCTTATCATGTCGGGCTACTCCCTAGGCTATAAATAGCCACCCCTACAACCACTAGCTGGTTGGCTGCTCCGAGAGAAACTGACACTTGTCATTTGAGAGCATCCCATCCTCCAAGGACTTTGAGCGAAAATCATCAAGTGAGGAAAACCCAAACCCAAACACCTACAAACCCAAAGTGATTGAACATCACTGAAGAGATTGATCCTGTGTGGATCCGATGCTTTTTACCTTTGAAGACTGTGCATCTTCCAGATGGTTAGGCGTCATGGTCTAGAGCATCCAAGAGGAAATTGTGGATCGCCGAGTGACCGAGTTTGTGAAGGCCCCCCCCCCAATTGTGGATCATCGAGTGACCGAATCTGTGAAGGTTTGGAAGTCACCTAAAGACTTACCACGAGTGATTGGGCGAGGTCTGTGTGACCTTAGCTCAAGGAGAATACGGTGAGGACTGTGTGTCCGAGACTATGTGCCCCCCCCCCCCCCCCCCCCCCCCCCCCCCCCCCCCCCCCCCCCCCCCCCCCCCCCCCCCCCCCCCCCCCCCCCCCCCCCCCCCCCCCCCCCCCCCCCCCCCCCCCCCCCCCCCCCCCCCCCCCCCCCCCCCCCCCCCCCCCCCCCCCCCCCCCCCCCCCCCCCCCCCCCCCCCCCCCCCCCCCCCCCCCCCCCCCCCCCCCCCCCCCCCCCCCCCCCCCCCCCCCCCCCCCCCCCCCCCCCCCCCCCCCCCCCCCCCCCCCCCCCCCCCCCCCCCCCCCCCCCCCCCCCCCCCCCCCCCCCCCCCCCCCCCCCCCCCCCCCCCCCCCCCCCCCCCCCCCCCCCCCCCCCCCCCCCCCCCCCCCCCCCCCCCCCCCCCCCCCCCCCCCCCCCCCCCCCCCCCCCCCCCCCCCCCCCCCCCCCCCCCCCCCCCCCCCCCCCCCCCCCCCCCCCCCCCCCCCCCCCCCCCCCCCCCCCCCCCCCCCCCCCCCCCCCCCCCCCCCCCCCCCCCCCCCCCCCCCCCCCCCCCCCCAAACATTTATCATGAAATAAGAAAATAAATAATAACTTTATTATTGTCTCTAGGGCATATTTCCTTCAGAGGCTTGGATTGAGAGCTATGACTTAGCCATGGAGATGCTGGATGTTAATGATGCAGTATGTGCCAAATACTTTACCATGATGTTGGATGGGCCTGCTCGAACTTGGCTAAAGGGGTTACCTCCCAATTCCATCAATTCATGGGCAGAGTTGAAAGTGCGGTTCATTCAGAATTTTAAAGGAACATGCAAGAAGCCTTTGATGATTATTGACCTTGATAACTGTGTGCAGCGTGAGGATGAGTCGGCTCACCATTGGGTCCGGCGGGTCTCAGAGATTATTCACTCATCAGATAATATTGCGGCGAACCAAGCGGTTCTGTTCTTGGAAAAGAACTGTCACTTCACCCCCCTTAAGCAGAAGCTCGGGCGGCTTAAGCGTTACTGTAATGACATGGATGTGCTCATGGCAGCTCTCATAAAATATACCGACTCTGATAACACCAAGGACGCCGGGTCTGATGATGATAAGTCAAACAAAGGCAAAAAGAGTGGCAATGGTAAGGGTCAGCAGCAGAATGTGGCAGGAGGCAATGGTAGTAACCAAGGCAGTAATGGTAAGCGCAGACACCCGGAGGGCGGGTCAGATCTAGTGGCTAATACCAATGCCGGGTCTAAAAGCCAGCGCCGTAATGGTAACGGTAAGCCATCCTTTGGAGGAAAAAACTTTAATATTGAGGCAATGATGAATGAACCCTGCCCAAAACACAGTCTGCCTGAAAAACCGGTGACTCATGCCTGGAAGGACTGTTTCATCATGCGAGAGTACAAGAATTACAGCTTTAATCAGAATCATGGTAATAACAATGGTTCGCCCGGCGGGTCAAGATCTGGTGCTCAGGCGCCCGTTTTTTGTGGCGGCGGCTCGAATGCTGGTTATCAAGGTTAAGGCAACCACGGAGAGTACAATCAGCAGTCTGGTCAGAACAACCAGCAACAAGGCAATCAACCAGGGTATCAGAGTAACCCCAAGCAGCTTAATGGAGGTCAATATCATGTTTTCACCACAAGTCTCTGCAAACGTGATCAAAAGGTTCATAAGCGTGCAGTCAATACTGTTGAGCCAGTAGTGCCTCAGTACTTAAGATGGTCAGAATATCCAATCACATGGAGTCGGGAGGATCACCCACCCCGGGTCGATAATCCGGGTCATCTGGCGTTGGTGGTAGCCCCTCAAGTGGGTGGTTATAAGTTCACTAAGGTGCTTATGGATGGTGGCAGCAGTATTAACATCCTGTATTATGACACGTTTCGACGGATGAATTTAACTGACAAGGATCTTAAGCCGTCTTCCACAGTCTTCCATGGTGTGGTGCCTGGTAAGTCGGCATATCCTGTGGGAAAAATCTCCTTGGAACTAGCCTTTGGCAATGATTATGATTACAGAGCAGAGACACTGTGGTTCGAAGTAGTCAAAATCAAGAGTCCGTATCATGCCTTGTTTGGGCGGCCGGCCTATGCCAAGTTCATGGCTCGTCCTTGTTTTGTTTATTTACAGCTTAAGATGCCAGGGCGAAAGGGCACAATTACGGCCCATGGTGATCGGAAAATTGCTTTGGAGTGTGAAGAAGGGGATGCGACTTATGCTGAATCGGCTTGCGCTACAGAAGAGCTCAAGTTTTACAAGGACAATGTCGATCCGGTTGACATGACCCCTCTGAAGAATCCCACTACTAAGCAGGACCCTCTGTTGAAGTTTAAAGCTGATGATACCAAGCTGATGACGTCCAGCATTTGGCGGGTCGTATTGCAGCTTTGAGCCGGTTCATAAGTCGCCTGGGAGAGAAGGAGATTCCTTTGTATCAGATGATGAAGAAGACAGATAACTTTGTCTGGAGCGATGCTGCTGATCAAGCGTTTGAGGATCTCAAAAAGCAGTTAGCCGAGCCGCCCATTCTTGCTGCTCCTATTGAGAAAGAGCCTTTGCTCCTGTATGTGGTGGCTAATAGTAAGGCTGTCAGTGTGGCAGTTGTTGTGGAGCGCAAGGAGGCGGGTAAGGAATACCCGGTTCAGCGGCCGGCTTATTATGTCAGTGAGGTGTTGATTGAGTCCAAGCAATGATATCCACATTGGCAGAAACTGGTGTATGGGGTGTTCATGGCAAGTCGCAAGCTGAAGCATTATTTTCTTGGTCATCCTATTACTATGGTCAGTTCTGCTCCTTTAGGAGACATTATTCAAAACAGAGAAGCCACAGGCCGGGTTGCTAAGTGGGCAATTGAACTTGGACCTCATGGTTTGAAGTATGTGCCAAGGACAGCCATCAAATCTCAGGCTTTGGTGGATTTCATCAATGACTGGACTGAGTTGCAGATACCTGAGGAGAAACCTGACAACACGTATTGGACAATTCACTTTGATGGGTCCAGGCAGTTGGAAGGCTCGGGGCTGGAGTTATTTTGACTTCCCCACGAGGTGACAAATTCTGTTATGTTTTGAGGTTAATGTTTCCTTGTACTAACAATGCAGCTGAGTATGAAGCTTTGCTCCATGGCCTTCGTATGGCTAAAGAGATGAATTTAAGCCGGGTCAGGTGCCTGGGCAACTCAGACCTTGTGGCTCAGTAAGTCTCAGGCACGTGGGATTGGACCCGCTCATGGCGGCTTATCACCGGGTGGTTGACAATATTGCTGGTCACTTCAAGGGTTATCAGGTGGATCACCTTGATCGAAGGAAGAACGAGGCGGCTGATGCCTTAAACCGGCTTGGATCTCAACATAAGCCGGTGCCTCCTAACGTGTTTCTTGACGTGTTGCACAATCCTTCAGTCAAGTTACCATCTGAAGAAGCCCTTGTTGTCCCTGACCCGGAGGCGCAGTTGGTAGCAGCTCTCCATGCTATTCTTGATTGGATGCTTCCCTACTTGGCCTATATGACCCAGGGTGAGTTACCTGAGGATGAAACTCTGGCAAGGCAAATAACCAGGAGGTCTAAGTCTATGACTATTGTCAACGGCGGGTTACACCGATGCAGTGTGACAGGCGTGTTCCAACGTTGTGTTTCTCCTGAAGAGGGCCGTGAGATCTTGCAAGAGATTCATGAAGGTGATTGTGGTCATCATGCCGGCTCTAAGTCTTTAGTGGCTAAAGCTTTTCGTCACGGGTTTTACTGGTTAACGGCTCATGCTGATGCAGAGGATATCATTAGCAAGTGCGATGGGTGTGAAAAATTTGCAAGACAGGCTCATGTGCCAGCTCAAGAACTGCGTATGATTCCAATAACTTGGCCGTTTGTAGTCTGGGGGCTTGATATGGTCGGACCGTTCAAGAGGTCTAAAGATAAGAAGACCCACCTTTTGGTGGCGGTTGACAAGTTTTACCAAGTGGGTTGAGGCGGAGCCAGTTAGCAATTGTGAGGCGACCACAACTGTTCAGTTTGTTAAAAAGTTGATCTTCCGTTTTGGATACCCTCATAGTATAATCACTGATAATGGCACTAATCTTTCTAAGGGTGCTATGAAGGAGTTTTGCCAAAGGGAGCACATTCGTCTTGACGTTTCCTCAGTGGCTCATCCACAATCCAATGGACAAGCTAAATGAGCTAATCAAGAATTTTTGAGAGGCATCAAGCCCCGGCTTATGGTTCCTTTGAAGCGAACGCCGGGTTGTTGGGTTGAGAAACTACCTTCAGTGCTTTGGAGTATCAATACAACCCCCAACAGGTCAACAGGCTATATGCCTTTCTTCATGGTCTATGGGGCCGAGGCGGTTCTCCCAAGTGATATCTGTCATGACTCGCCTAGGGTGGCGGCTTATGTTGAAGCTGATAATGAGATGGCACGTCAGAACGCACTTGATGTTTTGGATGAGGAGCGTGACCTTGCGGCGGCTTGTTCGGCGATGTATCAGCAAGATCTACGTCGCTATCATAGCCGTAGAGTTCGTAGCTGGACCTTTCAAGAGGGTGACTTAGTGCTCCGTTTGATTCAAGACTAGACAGGGATGCATAAGCTCCCTCCTTGGGAAGGGCCTTTTGTGGTCAACAAAAATCTTAACAACGGGTCTTATTACCTCATTGATGTGCGAGAGCACAAGGATTCCCGCAAGTCAGAAGAGGAGACCCGCCGGCCGTGGAACATTGCTTATCTTCGGCCTTATTACACCTAAGCCACTGGCTCTTATCGTTGTACATACTTCTGTCGATGTATATACCTTTTTATGATCAATATAATAAAGCCAGCATCCCTGAAAAAATTCAGGGCCTCTGTCGTTTCATTTCTGTGCATCTGAGTCTTTATTAGTTGATCATAAGGTCACTTGGGGGCTTCCAATCCACCGGGTTTAGCTTTCATACCCTCTTGACCGGCCTGAGTCGCCACATTATGAGTTACACCTGCTTGTTTGCAACTTGCTACTCCACCAGGTGACCTGCCGAACTCTTAACAGTCAATCTTTTTTAAGATCCTGAACTTGTTAAGGTTAAAACAGCGGCTTGTGTCACGTGAGAGCCGGCTTACAGTGAGCTAGAATAAACTCAACGGCTATGCGGCCTTGAAAGCATACATGAGGCATGTGAGCCAACTTTTTTGTTTGAATTTTTGAAATCTGGTTTACCAATATTTGAGATAAGCATATTTTCTGTTTGGAAATTTTTTGTGCTCTCAAGGTTTTTGCTTTGTATAAATTTTGAGTATCCGGGTCGTGAGGCTCCGGGTTATGTTGCTCATGTTTGAGTATTTCAGGTTGTCACTGAAAGTGCGTTAAATCGACTAAAGGGGGGAGGGGGTGAATAGGCGATTTTTACAAATTCGTCACTGAGGAAATTCTAAGTGAGGAATTTCCTAAGCAACGAACTACTAGCAGCGGAATAAATACTCAGGTGCATGCATAACAGAGTAGTGGCATAGTCATCATGATGAAATGAAACATACACAGAGCACAAGTAGCATGTAAACAAGATAAGTAGGCTGAAGACAAAGTGACTGAAGAAATTGGATTGAGGAAATAGAGAAAGTCTTCAGTCAAAGTCTTCAAATAGTAATGATCAAGTTCATCAACACAGGAATGAGGAAATGAAAGGAGTTGAGGAAATAGAACCAGTAGCTTCGTGAAGACAATGATTTGGTAGACCAGTTCCAACTGCTGTGACAGTCGTACGTCTAGTTGGAGCGGCTAGGTATTTAAACCTGAGGACACACAATCCTCACCGTATTCTCCTTGAGCTAAGGTCACACAGACCTCGCCCAATCACTCGTGGTAAGTCTTTAGGTGACTTCCAAACCTTCACAGACTCGGTCACTCGGCGATCCACAATTCCTCTTGGATGCTCTAGACCATAACGCCTAACCGTCTGGAGGATGCACAGTCCTCAAAGGTAACAAGTGTCGGTTCCACATAGGAACAATCTCTTCAGTGATGCTCAATCACTTTGGGTTGTAGGTGTTTGGGTTTGGGTTTTTCCTTACTGATGATTTTCGCTCAAAGTCCTCGGAGGATGGGATGCTCTAAATGACAAGTGTCAGTTTCTCTCGGAGCAGCCAACCAACTAGTGGTTGTAGGGGGCGGCTATTTATAGCCTAGGGAGCAGCCCGACATGATAAGACATAAATGCCCTTCAATGATATGACCGTTAGGTGGATAGGATATTTTGGACAGCTGGCGCATAGCACAACAACGGTCGGAAATTTAAGCTCTCAAATTCCTCAGGGCTATCATGTTCCTCACTTGTAGGCAATCCGCACTGGCGAATTCCTAACTCCTTAGTCAGAACAAATTCCTCAGAGAACAGAAGATCTTCGTCTCTGTCACTGAAGAAATTGGCTGAACTGTATGAGATTTCCAATGGCTTCACTCGAAAGGATTGGGTAGGTGTAGGATTTTGAGATGAGCATCACTTGGAAAGTGTTTCCTTAGTTTTACCTCGACCCCCTTTAACATTACGGTGTTTCCTATGACTCAAGAAAGAGAAAATGAAACTACGAAAACAAAAGTCTTCGTGCTTCATAATCCTCGCATCAATATCAAGGTCTTCAAGGTCACACCAATTTCCCGAGTTTCAAAGTCTTCAAGAAAACCAAAATCTTCAACTGAAGACATTCATTTTTAGGGGTCGACTTTCTTCATAAATATCAAACTCCTCATAGACTTATAGAACCTGTGTACACTCACAAACACATTAGTCCCTTAACCTATAAGTCTTCAATACACCAAAATCACTAAGGGGCACTAGATGCACTTACAATCTCCCCCTTTTTGGTGATTGATGACAAATAGGTTAAGTTTTCAACGGGGATAAACATATGAAGTGTAAATACTGATATTGAGGAATTTGATTGCAAGATATAGAAGAACTCCCCCTGAAGATGTGCATATTTGAGGAATTTGCTTTCGATAGCAAATACACATTGTAGAGTAAAATCATGGAGATCTCCCCCTATATCTTGTAATTCATACACGCATTTAACATATGATATGAAGAATTTGAAATGCATGATGAAATATGGTGTCTGGCGAAATAAGCATGCAGAAAAGCAGTTCAAAAGTATCAGACCACCATAGGACTTAAGTTTACAACTCATCAGAGCAAACACCTCAGAAGAGCAAGAGTTGTAACTTAACAAAAACCGCCCATATATAAGAGATCCGCTTGAAGACTAACTCAAATTTCTCCCCCTTTGTCATCAAATGACCAAAAGGGACGAAAAATAAGGACTAACGCCCCTGAAGAATATCATCATGATGTCGATGGAGGAGCGCCAACGTTGTCGGGGTCATCCGTTGAAGTAGGGCCTGCCGCAGTGTCGTTGAAGTCTTCAGCTTCATCCGTCTCGCGCGATCAAGAATATGAGCTGGTAACGAGCTGAGGAATTTTGACCTTCTTGAATTTCTTCAAAGGTGGCTGAGACCAGTCAAAGTCCTGTTGGAATCCCATCTGCTTGAGATCTTCATCACCGTACAGGTGAGACAGAATAGCCCAAGTGCGGTCGAAGACTTCATGCAAGTAGTAGTGATTCTTCTTCACAGTATTTTGAGTGACTGTCATATTCTGAAGAATTGAGCCAAATTGACGCTTGACCCACTTGTGATTGCGATCGACCTTCTGATGAAGACTTAGAAGAAGCTCACGATCACTCATCACTCGTGGAGTAGTCGTTTGAGGAGTAGGCTTTGAAGCTTTTGCGGCAGAATCTTGTGTTGCAGAGTCATCATTGGTGGAATAAGATGCAGCTTTGCGAAACTGACCATCCAATGGACGAGTGCCTTCATCAATGACAGTAGCTTTGCCTTTTTCATCAGCTGAGGAAATAGTCCTTTTGAGGACTTCAATAGGAGGCAAATAGCTGAGATGATTCTGACAATCTGCCATGTAATGAATTGAAGACCTTGATCTGATGAATTTCATGATCCAGGGAGCATAGGGCTTCAACTCAAAAGGTGACAGAGCAGCATTAGCCAAAGTCCTCATGAAGAAATCATGGTAGTTTATGGGAATGCCATGGATGATGTTGAATAGCAGATTCTTCATGATGCCAACAACCTCTTCTTCTTCAGAGTTGTGGCCTTTGATAGGACTGTGGGTTTTGGTCAGAATGTGGTAGATTGTCCTTGGCACATATAGCAATTCCTTCTCGAGGAATGTGGTTCTTGGAGCTTGGCCTGGCTTCAAAGGCTTCATGAGCACTTGCATCAGATGGTGAGAAAGTTCAGGTTCTTCATACAGAAGCCTTGCGCCTTCAAATGGAGGACTGACTGGAATGGCATGAAGTAATTCAGAGGCCGGGGCTTTGTAGTGCGTGTTCTCAGTCATCCAATCAAGGACCCATGAATTCACATCATTCACATTTCCAGTGAGGTGCAGTGTAGCATAGAATTGAAGAATTAACTCTTCATTCCAGTCGCAAATGTCAGCACAGAAGTTCAAAAGCCCAGCATCATGAAGAACATTCAGGACAGGTTGGAAGCACGGGAGAGACTCCATATCCACATGAGGAATTTGACGGTGCTCAAATACCTTGTCCTTATCAAATAAGAGTGATGAATAGAAGTTCATCTGACTGACAGTCCAGAACCGCTTGCGTCGAAGTCTTGCTGAGTCATAAGGATTGAAATCCGTGAAGAAATCATCAGCTTTGAACTTTTGCTTCTTTGTATGAGGATTTAGTGGCTTGGGCTGAAGCTTAACAGTTGAAGACTTCACAGCCTCTTGGAGTACAACTTCTAGAGCCACAGACTGAGGAATTTCAGTGGCAGTTTCAGTAGCAGCAGTTTGGGTCTCCATTTCTTCAGCAGTGGTAGCTGGAACTTCTTCAGGAATGGAAAGAAGAGAAGTTTGATGTTCATCAGATCCCATGTGAATTTCTTCAGTTTGCACAGGGGACTGAGGAATTTGATGCAGAGGAGTGGTCAATGGCGAATTGGGATGAAGTCTTTCCCAATAGTCATCATTCAGAACTGGTGTTGTAGAACCAATGTCCACATCTTCTTCTTCTTCTTCCAATTCCTCAACGTCTGCCTCTTCAGCTGTGAACTGAGGCATGGACGATGATACCAGTGGGGTTGAAGGGATATCTTCCACTTCAATTTCTTCATCCAACCGCTCTGAAGAAGTAGTAGAAGGATTCTCTTCATCTGTGTCATCTGGTATGACATATTCTTCACCAAAAGAAACAATTTCCTTTGATGGCACTATCGAAATGGGAACAACATCAATAGGGTTGGTGAAGGAGCTTGTCAAAGTCCTCAGTTTCTTGGGAGCTGAGGACTCTGGAGAGGTTGATGCTTTCCTTTTCTTCACAACTGCCTTCTCTGTAGCTTTGGTTTTCTTCGCTTCTGATGCAGAAGGAAGGTTGATATTCTTCATCTTTGATGATTTTGCAGGAGGAGCAGATGAAGTTGGTTCAGTTTCTTCAGGCACAACAGATGCAGTTGCCCTGGCATGATCCATTTCTTCAGGCGCAACAAATGTTTCAGCTGGCCTGGGTTGTTCTTCAGGTGCAATATAGGTGGTTGCCCTGGTAGATTCTTCAGGAGCTGGAATTTCTTTAGCAGCCCTGGTACTCTCAGTGTCATCAGCAGCCTGATTTTCATCAGCCGCGCTTTCATTTTCTTCAACAGAATGAGCAGAAGTGTCAGCCTGAGGAATTTATCGTTGCGATGGTGCTGCAAATGTTAGGTTTGAGGGTCTTGGCCAGCTTGACAAATCTGACTTTGGCACCTAGCCAATCAGCATAATATCTGTCAAATTCATCACTGAGGCCTTTGATTTCCATTTGCAGAGCTACAAGTTCTTCAGGAGACATGTTCAGAACATTATTCTTCAGAAAACGCTCCTTCTTATACTGAGCCTTCTTGACTTGCCTCCCCTTTTCAAACTTCCATTTTTCTTCACTGATGAAAGCCGTCAACATATGACTTTGACCAGGAGTGAGGTTCATTTCAGGCAGAGGAGTGTTAGGGTTCTTATGTCAGAGATCAATGAAATCAAGGATCTTCCTCGGATCCAGCATGAGGGGCACAGCACTGCCTTTGGCTCTAGCAGCCCTTTCCTGTCTGTCTCTGATGATTTCTGCTAGTTCTTCATCATCGGCTTCATCATCATCAGATGGAACTTGAAAAGCAACTTGCTTCTTATGAGGACTTGGCCTCGAGCCACGTCCAGCAGTGGCCTTTCTCTTCAGCAGAGTTGGACCAGTTGAGGACCGTGGTGGAGCTGAGGAACTTGCAGATGCTCCTGAAGCAATAGAAAAACCTGTTGTCCGTTGGCATGTTGCAAGATGCATAGGTGTTGAGGACTTTGCAGCAGTAGCAGAGGACTTGGAGGCAACAGAGGGAATTGGCATTGCCCTTGAAGAAGTTGCCTGAGGATTTTGCCGTGAGGGCTTTGAAGAACTTGGCCGTGAGGGCATTGTTGTTGAGGAACTCGGCTTCACAACTGATTTCTTGGGCAAAGCCTTCTTAGGCTTGCTAGCAGAGGCCTCAGCAGCAACAGCAGCATAATCTTCATTGAATTTCTTCACCGCTGCTTTTGTAACTTTAGCCAATTTTGCTTGGCGCTTGGCCCATTCTCTGGGAAATTCCTCACCATGCCTGATGCTTGAGGGATCAGCTTCTTGGCCTGGAGCCAATGGAGGTCTTGGACATGGAGGGTGTACAACGAATTTCTTCATGTACTTGGGAGTGACATAGCGGTATTCCCTCCATTCCCTTGCCCATCTCCTCTCAATCCTCTGAATGCGCACTTTGCGCTGATTCTTGTTTTCCTTGCCATGTGTGGCTTCATCAGGTGTGCAGTACTCAGCATAAATATCTTAAGGGATTTCAAATGTTGTGTTTGTTTCTGGCCTCTTTCCTCCCTTCTGAGGTCTTTTACCATCAGTTATTTTCTTCACTTGAGGATTTTGAACAATTGAAGTTTCTGAGGAAGTATGCAATTTATCTTTGAGGAACGCTGCAAATGAGTTAAGTTGATGAGAACCTAGTGATTCAGCAGCAGACATTTTGTACCTGTGAACAGAGTATAGGTGCAAAGAATTTGGAGAGGTCATACGCATTCTCAGAAATTTTTCAAAAAGAATCAAGTTTGAGGAATTTGACCATGGGTGTCTTGAGGAATTTCACTAAGCGTTCTTGACTTAGGTTCCAGAGTTGTATAGATTTGACAATCCACACAATTGAGGAATCTTGAGGAAAAACATAGCTTAGAGAAAACAAATCAAGGTATTGATGCAACTGGGTGTTTAAGGATAGGGAAGTTGAAGAATAAACACCTTTTGAAGATTTTGTGGAAATCATGAGAATCAAAGTAGGGCAGTAAAATCAGATTTTAATTACCCTGGACGAAGAACACGACAAACTGGGAGTGGAGATGGAGAAGTTCGTCCGTTCAGATCCCCCACGCCCTAACTCGGCGGCGAGAGATAGCTACGGCGGCGACGGAGTGAAGATTTCCGTGGCCGGCGCGAGTATGACGACGACGAGGTCGAGGCAGTGAAGCTCTTCCTCACCGGCGACGATGGAGTGTAGCGGCGGCGCTAGGTCTAAGAGCTCGAGCGAGGAGAGGTCGAGCGGAGTGAATGAAGTCTGAAGAAGGGAGGGGGTATTTATAGCCACGGTGAAAAAACTGCCCGTACAAAGAAATTGGACGAATGTGCCCCTTGTGACGACCCCGGCTTAATCATGTACTAATCATACACGCAAATGCACACGATCAAGCCTAAGGACTCACTTGAAGATATCACAACACAACTCTAAAACATAAATAAAGTCATACAAGCTTTATATTACAAGCCAGGGCCTCGAGGGCTCGAATACATAAGCTCGATGCATACAAGCGTCAGCGAAAGCATCAGAGTCTGGGTACAGACTATTACAGAGAGAGAGATAGCCTTCACAGAGGCGGGGTAAAATAAAATCTACGATCGAAAGGCGTGGGCCTCCTGCCCTGGACCCTCCAATCCTACTCCTGGTCGTCCGTCGGCTCCTCGTAGTAGTAATCGCCGGGAGGGTAGTAGTGGTAGTAGCCACCGTAGTCGTCAGCAGGGGCGGCAGTCTCAGGGGCTCCGTCGTCTGTCGGCATCGAAAGAGTACGGGGGAAAAAGAAAGTAAAGCAAACGTGAGTACTCATCCGAAGTACTCAGCAAGCAAGGATCTACACTACATATGCATCATTTTCAAAGGAAGGCTGTATATGTGGTCTGGGCTGCAGAAATGCCAGAATAGAGGGGGAAAGCCTAGTCCTATCGAAGACTAGCATCTTCAGCATCTTCAGTCTTGCAGCAAAGATGAGAATAGAGTACATAATGTAAAATAGTAGTAGTATCATCAACCTCGGCCTGAGATCCTTTCTCGACTCCCGCGAGAAAGCAATCCCAGAGCCCTAGTATCCAGTTATCATCTCATCAACATGTTCTAGTTGTACCGATCGGGATACAACTCCGAGTGTCCGTTACCGTAGGACAGGCTATCGATAGAAGTTTCTTCCCTGCAGGGGTGCACCAACTTACCCACCACGCTTGCTTAACTCCGGCCGGACACACCTTCCTGGGTCATGCCCGGCCTCGGCCAAACAATACGCCGCAACCCGACCGAAAACCTAAAGAGAGGTCAGCACGCCGGACTAACCTATGTGCCCAGGGGTCTTGGGCCATCGCCCCGGGAACCCTGCGCGTTACGTGCACCGCCGGTGAGCAGACCTAGCAACCCCTTATACAAGTGCAGTTGCGTTCCCAGTCCCCCCCCCCCCCCCCCCCCCCCCCCCCCCCCCCCCCCCCCCCCCCCCCCCCCCCCCCCCCCCCCCCCCCCCCCCCCCCCCCCCCCCCCCCCCCCCCCCCCCCCCCCCCCCCCCCCCCCCCCCCCCCCCCCCCCCCCCCCCCCCCCCCCCCCCCCCCCCCCCCCCCCCCCCCCCCCCCCCCCCCCCCCCCCCCCCCCCCCCCCCCCCCCCCCCCCCCCCCCCCCCCCCCCCCCCCCCCCCCCCCCCCCCCCCCCCCCCCCCCCCCCCCCCCCCCCCCCCCCCCCCCCCCCCCCCCCCCCCCCCCCCCCCCCCCACCCTCGAAGCCCACACTTGAGCAGTTGCGAGACGGCGTCGGTTTCAGGGGTGGTGTAGGAGGAGATCACCCTCACATACCACGACCGAATAACTAACCCACAAGGCTAACATCAAACGTGATAGAGAGGAGTCACCCTCGGCACGCGACGGTATCCCAGTGGTGTCGAGCAACTTAGGGGGAGTGTAGTGATGTGCGGAGCCCAGGTCTGATCTTCGATCCCGTTGCACGGGTCTTCTGAGAATCCAGCGAGGCAGTCGGGGCAAGTGGGTCTCTGTCATGGCTCTACCCATCCTATGCTAAGCAGTTTAGGAGAACAGGCAGGTATCAAAAGTAGGGTACAAGTAAACAGGCTATGCATCAGAATAGGTAAAGCAGTAGCAGTGCAATTCTAATGCAAGCAGTAGAGGGAAGAGAATAGGTGATATCGGAATGCTCAAAATGGGGGTGCTTGCCTGTCTGCTCGACGGAAAGGGCGAGGTCGTCAGCTGCGTCGTCTGGCTCCTGAGCAGCGTCGACCTCGGGAACTACGTCGGCGTCTGTGTCTACCGAGAGAGAAGAGGGGGGGAGAAACAAGTAAATACACAGCAATGATGCATTCGAAGGCATGCTATGACTACGATGCAGTGCAGGGTTGTCTTAGGATGCATCTGAGGCATCTTAGGTATTTTAGGGTTAGTGCGGGATTTAATACCCGGTGTCTGTGCACTATTCAACTGCCGGAATCGGGCTCAGAGTTACGAGTTCTCCTACGTAGGAGGTTCCGGCATCGAAACAGACGGCACGATCAGACTCGGCTCGTCGTTCTGAGCAACTTTCATGTATAAACTTTTTCGATCTGAGCTACGGTTTAAAAGATATGAATTTTTAAAGATTATCTGAATTTCTGGAATTATTCTATTTACAGAAAATGGGTTATGACGTCAGCACTGCATCACAGTGACGTCAGCAAGTCAACAGCGCCGCTGACCGAGTCAAATATGACATGTGGGTCCAGTGGGACCCACATGTCAGCCTCTGTGGCTTAACAGAGTTTTAAACTAATCTATTTGGATTAATTAGGGGAGCGGGCCCCACCTGTCAGTGGGTAATTATATTAACTAATTATGTTCATTAATCAAACTCGTTAATTAACTTAATTAGAGTTGGGGGGGGCCCACACGTCAGCGACTGGTGAATAGTACCCCGCGTTGACCATGGTCAACGGGGTCAAAGTGGGCCAGGGGGACCCACTGGCAGTGGCCGGGGCTGGGCCCCCCAGCAGGCCACGTCGGCCAGTCCACGCCGGAGCGCGCCGGCGACGACCAAACGCACGGCGACGGCTCGGCCATCGGCGGATTTGGCCTACAGAGGGCCAAATCGCGCGCGAGAGGGCCCGTTCGAACGGCCTGACCGCTCCGCGTCCAACCGGGACGGTCCCGAGGCCGGAGGTGAGCCACAATGGCGGCGGCATGTACGGCGGCGGCGGTGACCTTCGGCCCTCGACGGAAGCAAGGCCACGGCTCGACTCCACTCGCTTTAAGCGGCTAGGCGTGAGCCACGGAACGCCACGAACGCGTCGCAGGGGCTAGACTAAGCAGAGGGAGCCCTAGAGCTCGAGTACGGCGATAATGGCGGAGGCCGGAGCTCGGTAAGCGAGGGAGCGTGACTACGATGAGAACAGAGAGGGAAGAGGATGTCCGAGGGGTTCGTGAGCTCACGTAGGTGGTCGCCGTTCGAAAACCTGCTCGGGGAAGGCTCGGAGCAGGCCGGAGGTCGCAGGGGATCGCCGGCGTCCGAGCAAAGAGGGGCGGTGCGGCTCGGCGTCTCTGCGGCTCCTCGGCTCCGTCTGTGGGCACCAGTCGACGTGGTCGACCTCAGTGGAGAGCTACGGCACTGCGGCGCTGCGAGGCGACGCCGGTGGCCACGGTGGTGAGGCAGCGCGGCGACGGCGACGCCCGGCTCTGGATCTGGCGAGGAGAAAGAAGCGAGGCGAGCGAGGGAGAGAAGGGAGGAGTGGCAGGGGGAGCCAGGGGAGACGCACGGCTTCGGCCTTATCTCCTCCTCCTCCCTGAGGTGTCGGTGGAGGCGGCGTGTCGACGACCGAGCGGCTCGCGAGGGCGCGGCCATGGAGGGGACGACAGCGAGGAAGAGAGAGAGAGATTGGGCCGCTGGGGCTGGGCTTCCAGGCACTGTGCACTTCGGCCCGTGCACAGTGGCCTTTCCCCTTTTTCCATTTTCTGCTTTTCTTTTCCTTTTCTGTTTTGGATTATTTAGTCCACTTTTGCTACTTTGTAAAATATGAGACTAGGCCCAAATAATACAATGCAATGTTGTCCTTCACCAAAAAGTGAGTTGGACATATTTGGATCTCATTTGAATTTGAAGTGAATTTAAATGGGTTTAAATAATCTGTTTTGATGCTGTTTCCATTAGTTTGAGCCATTTACTCAACTCCAAATATTTTGGTGATGGATTTATAAATGTTCCTGGATTATTTACCAATTAATGAACATTTTCCCATCAGAGTTTGAGCAACTACATTTTGCACTTTGAATTTGAATTGATTTTCAGAATAGAGTTTGATTTATCTTAGTTAACCACTGTGACTTGGCATGATCAGTGAGTGATTACTGTGGAGCGAGGCTGGGGATGTTACACCCCTGACCCTTGCCATCCTAGCGAAATGTGTCACCCACGTACAGAGTGGTGGAGATCGTGGTAGATCATGGGTGAGTAGTTTAATCTTATCGTGGGATGCGGAACGACTTGAGCGGCAAAAGCCGAAAATTCAGATATGAAAATTTTAACATTTCGTTCACAAATTCTTCAGCTGACAAGGACACAGTGAAGATTTTGAACGGGTTTCAAATAGAACGCACATGAAGAATTTGTGAACAGACTGGATTGAGTTTAGCATAGAGGGGGAACGGGTCCGATCACATTCACTTAGAAGAAAAACAACTTGAAGAATTAGCAATAAGTGAATGTTGTTGAGGACATGAAAAACTCAAATATATATATATATATATATATATAGTCAATGAAGAACACCAGTCAAAAAAGTTGAAGAAATTGCAAAGTTTGAAGAATTTGACCAATTGAGGAATTTGAAAATTTAAAGAATTTGCAAAATGAAGAAAAACTTAATTTTGAAGATTTTCAACTTTTGTTGGTGGCGTGACCCACCGTATAAGAATGATGATTTCAGACGCCGTGTACAATTGTCGTAGGGCTCTGAGAATCAAATTCTTCATTAATTTCTTCACACTTAGAGGGTTAGTCTTCATTGATTGAAGAAAAACATTACTTCGTGTGTTGTACATCTAAGTCATCAATTTTGCATAAGTGTTAGGATGTGTGTCCTTTCAAAGAATATTCGAAGATTCTAAGATATTTAGCTCACACCGCAACTTGCTAAATCTCTTCTCATCCAAGGGCTTTGTGAAGATATCCACTAGCTGTTCTTCAGTCTTCACGTGCTCGATAGAGATGTCGCCCTTCAACACATGATCTCGAAGAAAATGATGACGAATCTGGATGTGCTTAGTCTTCGAGTGCTGAACTGGTTATGAGCAATTTTGATGGCACTTTCGTTGTCGCAGTAGAGAGGCACGTTCTTCATGTTGATGCTGTAGTCCTTGAGGGTTTGCTTCATCCATACCAATTGAGCACAGCAAGAGCCAGCAGCAATGTACTCAGCTTCAGCAGTAGACAGTGATACGCAGTTCTGCTTCTTCGAGGACCAACATACTAAAGATTGTCCGAGGAAATGGCATGTTCCTGATGTTGACTTACGATCAACTCGATCACCAGCATAGTCAGAGTCAGAATATCCAATGAGATCAAAAGCCGAGCCCTTGGGATACCATAATCCAAGTGTTGGAGTGTGAGCTAGATATCAAAGAATATGTTTCACAGCCTTATGGTGTGATTCCTTCGGTGTAGCTTGAAAACGGGCACACATGCAAACACTAAGCATAATATCTGGCCTAGATGCACATAGATACAACAAAGAGCCAATCATGGAGTGGTATACCTTTTGATCGAAGTCTTTACCATTTTCATCGGTGCATAGATGGCCATTTGTGGGCATAGGGATTTTGACTCCTTTGCAATCTTGCATGTCGAATTTCCTCATAACGTCCTTGAGGTATTTCTCTTGTGAAATGAAGATGCCATTGCGTTGTTGACGAATTTGAAGACCTAAGAAGAATTTCAGTTCTCCCATCATAGACATTTGATATTCCTCACTCATCATATAGGCAAATTCGTCACTATAACGTTGGTTAGTACAGCCAAAGATAATATCATCAACATATATTTGGCACACGAATAATTCATCATCATAGGTTTTGGTGAAAAGAGTTGGATCAAGTGAACCGGGTTTGAAGCCTTTCTTCATGAGGAATTCCTTCATTGTATCGTACCACGCCCGAGGGGCCTGCTTGAGGCCATAGAGGGCCTTATTTAGTCCGAAGACTTTATCAGGATGCTTAGGATCTTCAAAACCTGGGGGTTGAGCAACATATACTTCTTCCTTATGCTTACCATTGAGGAATGCACTTTTCACATCCATTTGATATAAGATGATATTATGATGGTTAGCATAAGCAAGCAATATGCGAATAGCCTCAAGTCTAGCAACAGGTGCAAAAGTTTCATCGAAATCAATTCCTTCAACCTGTGTGTAGCCTTGAGCTACAAGACGAGCCTTATTCCTCACCACAAGGCCATTTTCATCTTGCTTGTTGCGGTAGATCCATTTGGTACCGATGATATTGTGCTTGCGAGGATCTGGTCGTTTGACAAGCTCCCAGACATTGTTGAGCTCGAATTGATGTAATTCCTCTTGCATAGCTTGAATCCACTCAGGCTCCAGAAATGCCTCATCAACTTTGGTGGGCTCTGTGATAGAGACAAAAGCGAAGTGCCCACAAAAGTTAGACAAATGTGAAGCTCTTGAGCGTGTGAGAGGACCTGGTGCATTGATGTCGTCGATGATCTTCTCAATCTGCACTTCATTTGCAACATGAGGATGAGCAGGTTGATGATGTTGATTGGGCTCTGCATTTTCTTCAAAGCCATTTTCCTTAGAAGCACCAGTATGATTTTATTCACTATCTGGAATGACTTCTTCAGCAGATTCTTCAGTAGGTATGACATCCTCAGTAGCCTTGAACTTGATGGATTCCTCAGGTGACATTTCATCTAGCACAGGAGGTAGGTGCTGTCTTTGCGAGCCGTTAGTTTCATCGAGCCGCACATCTACAGTTTCAACAACCTTGTGGTGATAGGTGTTAAAGACTCTGTAGGTGTGCGAGTCCTTTCCGTAACCAAGCATAAAACCTTCATGTGATTTCGGTGCAAATTTAGAATTGTGATGAGGATCTCTAATCCAGCATTTAGTACCGAAGACTTTGAAATAACTCACATTGGGTTTCTTGTCAGTGAGGAGTTCATATGAGGTCTTTTTGAAGAATTTGTGAAGGTATACTCTGTTGATGATGTGGCAAGCAATATCAATAGCCGCAGGCCAGAAGTGACGATGCGTCTTGTATTCATCAAGCATAGTGCGAGCCATCTCAATAAGAGTCCTGTTCTTGCGCTCTACGACGCCATTTTGCTGAGGAGTATAAGGGGCAGATAACTCGTGAGTAATACCAAGTTCATCAAGATAGTCATCAAGACCGGTATTCTTGAACTCGATCCCATTATCACTCCAGATATGCTTGATCTTCACACCGAAATTTGTCGAGGCCCTTGAGGAAAATCGTCTGAAGACTTCCTGCACTTCAGTTTCGTAAGTAATGACATGCACCCATGTGTAATGAGAATAGTCATCAACAATAACAAAGCCATATAGAGATGCTGCATTTGTTAGTGTGGCATAATGAGTAGGGCCAAAGAGATCCATGTGAAGCAATTCAAAGGGTCGAGTGGTAGTCATGATAGTCTTCGAGGGGTGCTTGGCTCTGGTCATCTTTCCAGCCTCACAAGCCCCACAAAGATGATCTTTGAGGAATTTGACATGACACCCTCGATGCCAATGACATGCTTCTTCTTCGTGAGTGTATGTAAGTTCCTCATGCCAGCATGACCTAGTCGTCGATGCCATAACCAGCCTTCTGAAGCTTTTGCAAGTAGACATGTGGCAGGCTGTGGTCCTGCAGAGAAATCAACAATATACAAGTCTCCTCTCCTAAAGCCTTCAAGACTTTGGAATTGTCAGATTCCATGAGCACAATGCAATGATATTTGCCAAACACGACAACCATATCAAGATCACAAAGCATTGAGACAGACATGAGGTTGAATCCGAGGGACTCGACAAGCATGACTTTGTCCATGTGTCGATCCTTTGAGATCGCAACCCTACCTAGACCCAATACCTTGCTTTTGCCTTTGTCAGCATAGGTAATATGCTTCAGATGTGATGGAGATAAAGCAGTGTCCATCAATAAGCTCTTGTCACCGATCATGTGATTTGTACATCCATCGTCGAGGACCCACTCAGTAGATTTGGGTTGATAATCCTGCAGATGAATTAGTGCATCTTACGAACTCATATACTTCATCAGTGAAGAATATGACATCAAATTCATCAGATTGAATTTCATCAAGTAGTACAATGGATATAGCAGTATGAGGACGTGAGAAATGAATATTCATTTCTTCATGATTAGCTTGCGTCCTTTCAAGCATTCAGGTCTCCAGCAAATTCTTCAGACGTTCAAGTTCGTCTGGAGACCTGACCCTGCATAAGAGATTAGTTTTTTTCTTCACCACCCACATCTGGAGGGGTGGCAAAGAGTTCATCATTCTGCGAGTTCCATAAGAGAAAGGTGGCATTGAAGCCAGTGCACTTCGTTTCACAGAAGAGGGGTTAGAGTAAGCATATGAATAAGCAGAGAAATTCTTCGAGGACTTATGAACATAATGATTTGAAGAATAATGCACATATTCGCAGCCCTTAGATTTTCCCTGCGAAACAGAAGCGTTAGCACGATGATGTTTATATGAGGATTTGGATCCACGTGAGGAATTTGATCCATATGAGGAATTTGGTCCGTATGAGGACTTGGATCCATTTGAAGACTTTGGTCCATATGAAGAATTTGATCTGGGGTTCCTATTCTTCGCAGGTGGTGTCACGAGGACATTCACCTGAAGACTTTCAAGGCACCTTTTGGGAACCCAGATTTTCTTCATAGGGGGACCGTTCCTGCAGTTAGTTTCAACATATCTAGCAAATACTTCACCATTCTGATTTTTGAACAGTTTATAGTTGGAGTCAAATGACTCATCAGATGAATATGAAGATTCACATGTATAGCCAGATAAAGTGGATGGATCTACTGGAGGTCCTTTCGCAGCAACCCATGAGGTTTTGGGATACTGCTCAGGTTTCCAATAGGTCCCATCAGCATTGAGTTTCCTCCCAAAGGCAATACCCTCTTTCCTAGGGTTCCTGTTCAAGATCTGCTTTTTGAGCACATCACAAAGAGTCTGATGCCCTTTGAGGCTTTTGTACATGCCTGTCACATACAATTCCTTCAACCCTGCATTTTCATCAGTGATACTAGTGGTATCCTCAAATGAGGAATTTGTGACCACAGATATAGTTGAAGAATTTGCAGCAATAGAAGCATTTGAGCTTTCAGGTGAAGAATTAGCAGATTCACATTCAATGCATTTCAAACATGGTGGAATGAATTCTTCCTGAGCGGAACTGATCTGTTGAGCAAGCAATGAATCATTTTCCTTCTGAAGATCTTCATAATTCACCCTTAGCTTCTCAAGATCTTGCTTTCTTTGAAGAAATTCATAAGAAAGCTTCTCATGATCGGCTAAGAGAGTGTTATGATGACTTTCAAGGTTATCAAACTTAGACTATAGTCGCTGAAGATTATCAGTCAGAGTTTGAGTTCGATCCATTTCTTCACCCAACAGGTCATCGCTTTTGTCTAGCAAATTTTGAACCTTTTCCAAAGCCTTTTGTTGTTTAACAGCAATATTAGCAAGTTCGGAATAGCCGGGTTTGAGATTTTCATCAGATTCATCCTCACTAGATTCAGAGGAGGGATATTTGAGTACCATGGCACCTTTTGCCATGAAGCAATAGGTAGGAGCATAGTCATCGTTGCTGTCATCAGCCAAGTTGGGGAAGCCACTTTCCTCAGTGTTGAAGATGGACTTGCTGACGAAAGCAGTAGCGAGAGCAAGGCTCGCCACACCAGAGTCTGACTCCTCAGATGCCTCCTCTTCCTCATTTTCCTCAGATTCAGCTTCAGAGTCCATTTCCTTGCCAATAAATGTCGCGAGCCTTTTTGGAACTGCTCTTCTTGTGAGATGAAGACTTTGAAGATTTTGACGATGAGGACTTTGAAGATTTCTTCTTCTTCTTCGAGTCATCTAAACTCTCATCCTTGTACTTCTTCTTCTTTGATTCTTTAGCCCACTGAGGACAATCAGTAATGTAGTGGCCAGGTTTCTTGCATTTGTGGCAAGTCCTCTTCTTGTAATCACGGGATGAGGAACCTGATTTCATGTCATCACCTCTTGAAGACTTTACAAAGCGACCACACCTTGAGAACTTCTGGAATTTCCTCACGAGCATTGCTAGCTCCTGGCTTAGTTCTTCAGGGTCACCAAGGCTACTATCAGAATCTTCTCCTTCAGATTCAGAAACTGCCTTGGCCTTCAGAGCGCGTGATCTTCCATAGCTTGGCCCATAGAGGTCTCTCTTCTCAGCTAGTTGGAACTCATGAGTATTCAGCCTCTCAAGGATATCAGCAGGATCAAGTGACTTGTAGTCTCCACGTTCTTGAATCATCAGTGCCAATGTGTCTAATGAGGAATCAAGTGATCTCAGCAATTTCTTCACCACCTCATGGTCGGTGATGTCAGTGGCACCAAGTGCTTGCAGCTCATTGGAGATGTCAGTGAGGCGATCGAAGGTTTGCTGAACATTTTCATTGTCAAGTCTTTTGAAGCAGTTGAAGAGATTGCGAAGAACATCAACTTGAGAGTCACGTTGAGTTGAGACTCCTTCGTTGACCTTGGACAGCCTATCCAGATAAGCTTTGCAGTCTCCAAAGCACTCACTCTGCCGTACTGTCCTTTGCTCAGATGGCCACATATGATATTCTTCGCTTGAAAGTCGAGTTGCTTGAATCTCTTCACATCAGCAGCGTTCACAGAAGGAGTGATGGAGGGAACGCAATTTTCCACAACGTACCAGAGATCATTGTTAATTGCCTCAAGATGCATGCGCATCTTATTCTTCCAGTAGGGGTAGTCTATCCCATTGAAGGTAGGACACCCAGCCGAGACCTTGATCATGCCTGCAGTCGACATAACTAAAACTCCAGGTGGTTAAACCAAAATCACACAGAACAAGGGAGTACCTTGCTCTGATACCAATTGAAAGTGCGTTATATCGACTAAATGGGGGGGGGTGAATAGGCGATTTTTACAAATTCGTCACTGAGAAAATTCTAAGTGAGGAATTTCCTAAGCAACGAACTACTAGCAGCGGAATAAATACTCAGGTGCATGCATAACAGAGTAGTGGCATAGTCATCATGATGAAATGAAACATACACAGAGCACAAGTAGCGTGTAAACAGGATAAGCAGGCTGAAGACAAAGTGACTGAAGAAATAGGATTGAGGAAATAGAGAAAGTCTTCAGTCAAAGTCTTCAAACAGTAATGATCAAGTTCATCAACACATGAATGAGGAAATGAAAGGAGTTGAGGAAATAGAACCAGTAGCTCGGTGAAGACAATGATTTGGTAGACCAGTTCCAACTGCTGTGACAGTCGTACGTCTGGTTGGAGCAGCTAGGTATTTAAACCTGAGGACACATAGTCCTCACCGTATTCTCCTTGAGCTAAGGTCAACAGACCTCGCCCAATCACTCATGGTAAGTCTTCAGGTGACTTCCAAACCTTCACAGACTCGGTCACTCGGTGATCCACAATTCCTCTTGGATGCTCTAGACCATGACGCCTAACCGTCTGGAGGATGCACAGTCCTCAAAGGTAACAAACGTCGGTTCCACACAGGAACAATCTCTTCAATGATGCTCAATCACTTTGGGTTGTAGGTGTTTGGGTTTGGGTTTTTCCTCACTGATGATTTTCACTCAAAGTCCTCGGAGGATGGGATGCTCTAAATGACAAGTGTCAGTTTCTCTCGGAGCAGCTAACCAACTAGTGGTTGTAGGGGGCGGCTATTTATAGCCTAGGGAGCAGCCTGACATGATAAGACATAAATGCCCTTCAATGATATGACCGTTAGGTGGATAGGATATTTTGGACAGCTGGCGCATAGCACAGCAACAGTCGGAAATTTAAGCTCTCAAATTCCTCAGGGCTATCATGTTCCTCACTTGTAGGCAATCCGCATTGGCGAATTCCTAACTCCTCAGTCAGAACAAATTCCTCAGAGAACAGAAGATCTTCGTCTCTGTCACTGAAGAAATTGGCTGAACTGTATGAGATTTCCAATGGCTTCACTCGAAAGGATTGGGTAGGTGTAGGATTTTGAGATGAGCATCACTTGGAAAGTGTTTCCTTAGTTTTACCTCGACCCCCTTTAACAGTACGGTGTTTCCTATGACTCAAGAAAGAGAAAATGAAACTATGAAAACAAAAGTCTTCACGCTTCATAATCCTCGCATCAATATCAAGGTCTTCAAGGTCACACCAATTTCCTCAGTTTCAAAGTCTTCAAGAAAACCAAAGTCTTCAACTAAAGACATTCATTTTTAGAGGTCGACTTTCTTCGTAAATATCAAACTCCTCACAGACTTATAGAACCTGTGTACACCCACAAACACATTAGTCCCTTAACCTATAAGTCTTCAATACACCAAAATCACTAAGGGGCACTAGATGCACTTACAGTCACCCACCCTGGTTTTTGACTTTAAGTCGCCAGTATGTTTTGGCTTGATCAGCCATGGTTATGATTTGTTCAATGGTCATCTACGACTACAAATCTTTGGGTTGTCACCTGCCCTGGCTTTTGACTTTGAGTCGCCAGTATATATGTTGACTGGTCTTCTGAAAATACACAAGATCTCAGGTGAAAACGTGAATGGTGGCACGGTTCATAGGACTGACTCAAACAATTATGCAATAAAGCTTTACCAGATCAAAAGCTCAGATAAGTATGCATGAAGGCATGACAGGGCGGATCATTGTTTTAAACTACCCTATTACAAGGCTTCCATTGAGCCCAAAAGATTGAGTCAATTTTTTTTGGAGCTGCACTCCTATAACCCGGCCTGAGAGCTGCCTGGTTCATCATTGCTATGATCAATTTTCTTCTTGACACCTTGACGACTCCGGGTCATCCTGCGCCAGCTCTTCCTTGTCGACCATCTGGAGGTCAGCCGATGTCCAGTCGATGCCGGTTAAAGCTTCGAATGTGGCCTCATCATTAAAGATAATAGAAGGATCAACATTAGGGGCAAAGGTATGCTTACGCCTTGGCGGAATAAGGTTCATGACATCATGAGAAGGCGGCTTAATCTTGTTGTTGTTCTCATCATAAGCCGGTGTATAGTGGTTCAGATTCAACTCTTCAGCATGCTACGGGCCGCATCTCTCTGACGCATTTGTTGAAGTCTTGTTCTTCAAAGATTGACCCGTCATCCTTGAATTCTGGGCATTCGGTGGCTATCTCCTCCGGGTCAAGCTCTGATTGCCATGCCTTGGCCCGACCTAGAGCAACAATGGCTCCGGCTCGGGCGGCTGACAATTTCACATCTTCCACTTGAGCCGGCACCGTTGAGAGGTGATCCAGTACAGTTTTGATATGAGTTGGAGGTTTCTTCCCACCTGCCAAGGCCACAAGACTGCGCAGTGTTCCAGTGTACAATTGCTCAGTCAATGAATACATGGCCTTCAGTTTAAGCAGCATGTTATGGCCAAGATTGACGCTTCTGGGGCCTATTCAAGAGTCGCCAGGCGGGTTACATATTATTTATTATGAATTGCCAAGCAGGTTAAAGAAGTATTAAAACAGATGATGAAGTGCAGATGTTTAACTTACCGAAGATGGCGGTTGTCATATGGGTTATGTGTTGCTTTAAGCAGGCAAGTTCGTCAGTCACCGGCTTAAGTTGATTTTTAGCCTCTTCGGCTTTCTTCAGCAGGGCAGCCTTGTCAGACTCCCAGGCGGTTCTCTCAGCATCAAAGCTTGCCTTGGTCTTCTCAATTTCTTTCAATGAAGATTTCAGCTTTGACTCGGCCTTGGAAGTTTCAATTTGTTGCAGCTCAATGTTCTTTCTTAAGTCGCCCAATTGCGACTATTTCATGTTCAACTCCTCCTACAATACAATATTGAAGCAATGGTTATCATACAAAGAGCAACTTTTAGTGATACAATTACATTAAGTCCCAAACACATTGCAAGCGATATACTTGGCACTTGGGGGCTAATGTAGGTCAGTTCAATCTTCATTATGACCCGGCTCATCTTAACAAGATTAAGCCGGCCCTTGAGGGCTACATGTTTGATTCTATTAAAATCATTGAGACCCGACTCATCTTGACAGCTTAAGCCGGCCCTTGGGGGCTACATGTTTGATTCTATTAAGGTCATTGAGACCCGGATCAACTTGTCAGCTTAAGTCGGCCCTTGGGGGCTACACTTTGGAAAATTTTACAAGTCTAAAGCATAGTCAGCATTTTTCCTACACTTCAGACTTGGGGGCTAGTATGGATATATGTATATGCACAAGACTAAAGAGAGGTTGGATATTTACCTCATATTTTTGTTTCATCAACTCAACCAGCCCGGCTTCCATATCCCGTCTTGTGTTAAGGCGGCTCAGGTAGCCCACGTACACATCACCTGCACTGAAGGAGGAATAACTCTCCAGGTCCAGCTTAGCTTTGCCTTTCTCCAGTGAAGGCGTTTCTTCCTTGGCTGAATGCTTGGCTAGAACTCTGGAGATCTTGGGCGGCTTAAAAGCTGACCCGATAATAGTAATGTCACCAACATCAGCAGCGGCAGGGCTCTTGTCGTTGGACTTGGCAGGGCTGGGCGCCTTGGGACTTGGCGGGTCTTCAGGAGCGGCCGGGTTGATCTCAGTATGCATTGGCTCAAGAACTGTGGCATTAATTTGCGGCGGCGGATCATTGGCAAGGTCCTCAGGATCTTGAATTGAAGCTTCAGGAGCCTCTGGCGCTTGTTTCTCTGGCTCAGCAGTTTTGGGGTCTTTTAAAGAGCCGCCTGTCTTTTGCTTCTTGCCCGCCTTTGCTACGCCTCTGAAAAAGAATACAGGAGTCTATGAGTATATCGTTACAAATCATTTATGAACAAATGAAAATACTTACCCATGGGCAACCTTGAAGACAGTCATTTGAGTTCCAGTAGAGTCGCCCGACGATGGAGGTGTCTCCTGATAATTTGAGTCGGTCGGATTAAGAGGTTGACGTACGAGACCAACCTTTGGAAGGGAAAAAGTTGGATTATGAGGCACCTCATTACAAAGCTTGCGAGGGGCAGGAGTGTTGGGTAAACCGGACATGAGGTCTTCAGTACCATCACTCCGGGTCTTACGCCTCGATTCTTGTTGCTGTTTCTTCAAAAGAAAGTGGGGATCCAAATGAGCAAGAGGATGTGAAAATCTTACTTTCCGGATGACCCACCGAGTTTTCTGTCTTGGCAAGGGTTCTGAGTCGGAGGAAATTATAGTTACCTCTGCTGCGTCGGCATGATTGGTCTCTGCCTCTTCCTGAGAGGGATCAGCGTCAATAAGTTGCATAAAGAAAAGACCAACAGAATCAAGTTCTACCTCTGACTCGTCATCAAGTGCGAGCTGTTCTTCGGCTGAGGGATTTTTGCGGTGAGCCGGAGTGCGAGACTTCCCTTTAGCCTTCTTAACAGGCACGGCGGCTTGCAATTTCTTCTTCCAGAAAGAAGAGTCGGCCTATATGTGGGTACATATGTGAAATAAGTTAAGGATATAAATACAAATATATATATATATATAAGGAGAAGATTCGTCTGAGATACTTACATCCGGAGGCAGATTAAGTGTGCAGAAAGGGTTCACTCCTACTTTACGGCAATTCTCCAGCGGCTCTCCGAGCAAGGATTTAACCACTTCAGTAATCTCCTTATCAGTTAAGGATGTCTGGTTATAACGCTGATGTATATTCACACATTAAGCCGCTGCGCCGGCTCAATGGCAAAATTCTCCAAGAGACCCAACAGCGAACCAGATCAACTCTAGATAGGCCATTGGCTACCAGGGCCCTTATTTTTGAAAAGGTAGAGGAATATCTAGCCCGCTCCGCAGCAGTAATACGATCTGGCAGCTCATGGTTAGGGCTGAGCCGGAAAGGGCGGAAACCCGGTAGGGGATTTTCACCGGCCGGAGAGGTGTCTTGGCAATAAAACCAGGCATAGTTCCAATCTTTGGGGTGACTAGGCAGTGCGGCGGCAGGGAAGATGACGTCTCTTCGCCTTTGAATGGAAATCCCACCAGGCTCGAGACTTGGCCCATCTGTCATTTCAGTTTGGCGGTTGAGATAAAAATACTCTCTAAATAGATCAACTTCAGGTTCCATTTGAAGATATACTTTGCAAAAAACTTGGAAGTTGCAGATGTTTGATACAGAATTGGGTCCAATGTCTTGAGGGTGAAGGTTGTAAAAATGTAGAACATCCCGAAAGAACTTTGACCCGGGTGGCGAAAAGCCACGGAGGAGGTGATCCGAAAAGATAATAACTTCACCTTCTTCAGGTAAAGGAGTAGTTTCACCACCCGGAACTCGCCAATGAATGACATCTTTTGCTGGCAAGATTCCCATGTTAACATACTCATTCAGAGAGAGCTCAGAGACTCTAGAAGCGACCCAGTCACAAGAAGTGGGAGTCCTAGTCATTGTTGGCGGGTTAACAGCTACGACCTGAGAACAGAAGTATGGTGGGTTAATATTACGGTAATAAGCCGCCTAATGATTACAAATTCATGGTTAAGCTGGCTAGGTGCTGGCGGGATACAAATTCATGGTTAAGCCGGCCAAGTGCTGGCGGGTTACAAATTCATGGTTAAGCCGGCTAGGTGTTGGCGGGTTATAAAGTTATTCTTTAAGCCGCCCGAACAAAAAAATGGTAGGTCAATTATCTATGGATTCAAGATTGTTGAAATTTGCTAAGTGTTGGGTAAACAAGTTTTGCGGATCGCAGCTACAATTGCGGATCTGCAGAAGTTTGAAAAAGGGAGCATAATTTTTGACCTAGAGTGCGGCAGTGGGAGAACTACACAAGCTATATATCAATTCTGAATAGGAGGAGATCTATCCAGATCCAAGATAAGGGCTAAAACTATTACCGCCCTACGTCTACCTGGTTTTTGGATTGAACTACGTTCTATAGGCGGAAGATGGATGAACTTGGAAGAACCACGATGAACAGGCCGATGAACTACATGAACTGGTATGACCTAATGCGGATCTGAAGCAGAGAAAGAGGAATACCTGATGAGGTTAAAGAAGAGCGGGGGTGCGTCGCGGTTATCTGGTTCGGTCAGGTTGAAGCAGCGGCCTTTGTCGGAGTCGCCGGTGAAGAACGGTGGGAGCAGCGGAGCTCTTATGCAGTGGAGGTCGTGAGGAGGAAGAAGAAGTGGAGGCTGTCGGTGTCAAAACCGGCCGATCTCGGGTAGGGGGTCCCGAACTGTGCGTCTAGGATCGAAGGTAACAAGGGACAAAGGGAACATGATGTTTACCCAGGTTTGGGCCCTCTTAATGGAGGTAAAACCCTACATCCTGCTTGATTGTATTTGATGTGTATGGGGGTTACAAGAGTTGATCTACCTCGAGATCGTAATAGCTAAACCCTAGATGTCTAGCCTATGAGAATTCTGATAGCCTCTACGGACTAAACCCTCCGGTTTATATAGACACCGGAGGGGGCTAGGGTTGTACAGAGTCAGTTTACAGAGGAAGGAAATTACACATCCGGATGCGAATCTTGCCGTCCACGCAAAGGGGAGTCCCACCCGGACACGAGGAAAGGTCTTCTGCCTTGTATCTTCACGGCCCATTAGTCCGGCCCATGTCACATAGCCCGGCCACCCGAGGACCCCTTAATCCAGGACTCCCTCAGTAGCCCCTGAACCATTCTTCAATGATGATGTGTTCGGCACGCAGATTATCTTCGGCATTGCAAGGCGGGTTCCTCCTCTGAATACTCCAAAGCAATCTTCAGAATAAAAGAACTGTATCCGGCTCTGCATGACAGTTACAACCCTCAACCACGAAGGTAAAGTAATGTCCATCAACTGACAATTTTTTGGCAAAACGTCGCATCTAGCCTCTTTATCATTTCGAACCGTTTTTTGGCTTCCCGCTTCGCATTTCGAGACACGGCCTCTATCGACACGTCTCGTCAAAGCGGAGATCGTGCCCACTTATTGCTGGATCCTTATCAATACGGGTTTGGCTATTCCAACCGTGCCATTCGCACGACCCCTCGGGAACAGGCGAGTTTTAAGGCTTGAGGGGCGGGCGCTTGATATTCATTGCCTATATAAGTGGATAAAGATCCCTCTTTTTTCCCCACGCCTTCTTCCTTCTCCTATTTTCCCATCCTCAAGCTCCAGCGCCCAAGTTTAAATCTTTCCCACCGCCGCCAACCTCTCCAGTCATGTCCGGATCTGGCTTGAAGGGCAAGTGGGAGGCCTCCTCCGTCACGGATAAGGACATCAAGGAGCTCCGGGGGACGGGATATCTGTCCGCGGAGATCGCGCACAGGCTCCCTGCCAAGGATCAAGTCGTACCCACTCCAGAGCCCGGCGAAAGGGTTGTATTCATCCCCCATTTCCTCCGCGGACTAGGGTTTCCCCTCCACCCCTTTGTCCGTGGCCTCATGTTCTATTACGGGCTAGATTTCCATGATCTAGCCCCAAATTCTTTCCTCCACATCTCGGCATTTATCGTCGTGTGCGAGGCGCTACTCCGCATCCCCCACACTTTGGCCTATGGCTAAAAGTCTTCAATGTGAAGCCGAAGGTGGTTGACGGGCAACATGCGGAGTGCGGCGGCGCCATGGTGAGCAAGCTCCCCAACACCACCTGGCCTAAAGGGGCCTTCGTGGAGACCGTCAAGGTGTAGCAGCAGGAGTGGTTCTATATCACCGAACCCCGCAACGCCAGATGGGCGGACGCTCCTGAGTTTAGATCCGGACCCCCAATGCGGCTCGCGTCGTGGACCAACAAGGGTCTGGACTGGGGGTCAGCCGCGGATGTGATGACGCTGCAGAAGCGCATCAAAAATATGATAAGCAAGAATACCAGTCTCACTGACGTGATTCAGGTGATGCTCTTCCGCCGGATCCTCCCCTGCCAACTCCGGCCTCTCCATATGTGGGAGTTCAACCCGGAAGGTCCGCGGACCCTGCAGTGTTTCTTCGGCACAATGCACGAAGATATCTGGAAGCTGCTCTTCAAGGCCCAAAAGAAGTGGCCGAAGAAGACCGATGACATCGGCCTCGACAGCGAGCATCCGGCCACATCGGTAAGTATTTTAGTTCCGAACACAATTTTCGGTAAATAAATCAAAGGTTATACTGAGACTTCCATTCTTTCATTCAGGGCTGGACCGCGAAGGCGGAGCGAATCAAGTGTCCGGCTCCACTACCTGAAGACCCAGCCGATCCTCTGCTAACGAGGATGCTGGCTCCGGCGCCGTATCAGGCGCCGGAGAAGAAGGCCAAGAAGAAGGGCAAGGAGGCCAAGGGCGGCCTCCGCCGTAAGGGTACTTCGGACGCAGTGTCCGGAGAAACCGAAGCCCACTCCTCCCACGAGGGGGATGAAGACGAAGAGGAGGAGGAGGAGGTGGAAAGTGGTTCTCCCCTGAAGGGGGGAAAGAAGAAAAGGGCCGCCTCCGTAGACCTGGAGCAGGGGGCGTCCAAGAGGGAGAAGATAACCATCTCGGACGGCTCGAATACGGACGCCGAACACACCCCCAAGAGGCGCCATAGGAAAAAAAAACCGGCCGAATCGTAACTGTCGAAAAGGATACTTAGCAAATATTCGGTCTGTTATGGTTGTAATATAACATATCATATTGTATGTTTCAGCCCGGCTCGCGACCTCCCCCAACCATCGCTGTCCGAAGGAAGTTCTCTGCCCCCTGAGATGGGAGAGAGCGAGACGCCACCGCGAGCCCCTTCGCCAGTCACCGTGGATGACACCGAGGTGTTGTCCCGAAGGACCTCTCCTGGCCATGGAGGGACGAGCGAGGCTGCCGAGAAGGCGCCCGAGGACAATACCTCGGCTACCGAAGACATGGAGGGGGCCACCCCCATGGTGACCGATGGCGAGGGTCCTGGACAATCTGGCCCCCAGCCAAACATCATTCCGGAGACCAATGTGGCTCCGGAGTCAGGCGAGCAGCCTCCTTCGAAAGAGGGGGGAGCATCAGCTCCGACGGTGACCTCCACCAATCCGGAGGCGCCGAATACCATGGTGGAAGCACTACGACGTGCTGCCATCGTGGAGGGACACCGCACCCTGATGGGTGTGGTGGTTGAGAAGATTCAGTCTGCCAAGAGCGGGCTGAACGAAGCCTTCACCAGCCTACTAACAGGCTTCGAGGTATGCGACGTAATGCTCTAGACGCTTTTTATAAAGGGACAGACCTGTGCATAGATAGTAGCCCCTGAGACTCTGTCTGGTTTTGAAAAAGCCGGACAGAGGATCAGGGGCTACTATCTATGCACAGGTCTGGTGCAGTGATTGGCGGACACGCTGCCTCGGATTGAAGCTGTCAAGCGCTCGGCGTGCATTGAAGGTGCACGGATGGCCTTTGCCCGTGTCAAGATGCACTGGGCAAAGATGAAGGCCGCCGTCGTGGCGGTCGAAGGCCCACCCGAAGGCAAGGACCACCGCAAGCCAGAGCGGTATTTTGAAGACGTCCTTGAGGGTGCCCGATTAATAGAGGGCCAATGCTCAAAGGATATCATATTTGAATGAATGTATCCGAGCTACCCAGACGCTTATTTTATAAACCAAGGCTTTGTAATATATTTATGTCTTTATCTGGAATTGCTTGCCTCATGTGCGGCCGTATTTTGTTATCTTGAAAGTTTGCCAGTCGTCGGGTTCAGCCCCCACGTAGATACTACGGGGGTGTTCGGAATAACGCATGATCACTCTTGACCCAACGTCTTGGTCCGTGAAGGAGGTGTCTGCGTAGGCGAACCAGGCAATCAGACTATGCGGCTTTATCGCTTTCACTTAGCCATAGGAGTTTGATGGTGGGGCTAAGTACTAGCCCCTGGTGCGTATGCGGCTATCCGAACTGGGATGCCTTAAGCACATGACCGGACAGAGGCCAGTCCTTCGCATAATACAGAAGAAATCGCAAAAGATTTATAGCAAGTCGCTGAATAGCTGACCAGCTCTCGCCGCACCATGATAGTCACTTTTCGGCTTTCTCTAATGAGGTGTTTGACCGGACGAACCAGAAACACAATCGCAGTAGTTCTCCCTTTACTACCTTAGCCGAACAAGCGGAACGTAAGGTGGTAACCACAGGAGCCGGGCAACCCAACTATTGACCAAAGACATGATTCGGAGCTGATGCATATAATGCAATATTCGGGATGCCGAAGTGCACTCTAAAAGCGTTCGGATTTTTCGAAAATAAAGGTGGCCGAATAGAGCCCCTGGCATTTTAAGCTATGCCGAAGTGTATATGCCAATCTGACATGAAGAGGGAATACAGATTATGAAATAAACCAATACCGAATAGGGTTGGTAAAAACTGTTTCCATTATAGTCTGATTGATACGTCAAAACGTGTTTTTACAGATAATGCTATAAGCATCAGGGCTATTTTACATGCCGAGAATTTGAGAACAAGGGAAAGCTGTATACAGGTCCTAAGAAAAGGTATTGTGAAGATCCTTTGGACACCCTGCCGCACGTCCGCGCCGCTTTTCGCCTTGGTGGAGGATCCTTTGAAAGGATCGACGATCGTGTGTATAGAAGGGGCTTGAGAAAGGGCCCTGCGCCACCGAAAAGTGACTTTAGGTTTTAAAGAACCTGTAACATGAGAGAAAAGAGAAAAAAAGAGGAAGGAGATTAAGGTCTGAATAGGGTCGAGCTGTATTATGGACCTCGTCCGCGGAGTGCCTCCGTCGTCGCCCAAGGTATTTTGAGTGCGTAGTTATGCACACACGGTACATATGCCGCGATTAGATGGGGCGGTGGACGGAGGCAAAACTGCTAGTCCAGCGCTGAGCTGTCGTTCTGCAGAGTAGGCCGGACTCGTTTAATAGTGTCCGGAGGCTTGATGGCCGATGAAGTGTTCGGCTTGATAAGGCCGCTCTGTACCTCGGCTGCAAGGGCCGCGGTGTGCTCCTCGGTACGGAGGGAGCGTTCCATGTTTCCATTGACTGTAATAACGTCGCGGGGTCCAGGCATCTTGAGCTTTAAGTAAGCATAATGCGGGACTGCGTTGAAGCGGGCGAAGGCAGTACGCCCGAGCAGTGAGTGATAACCACTGCGGAAGGGCACGATGTTGAAGATCAAGTCTTCGCTTCGGAAATTGTCCGGTGAACCGAAGACTACTTCCAATGTTAATGAGCCCGTACAGCGGGCCTCGACGACGGGTATCACTCCTTTAAAGGTGGTGTTACTGGGCTTGATTCTTGACGGGTCAATACCCATTTTGCGAATAGTGTCTTGATAGATCAAGTTGAGACTGCTGCCGCCGTCCATAAGGACTCGAGTCAGGTGATATCCGTCAATAATTGGATCGAGGACCTGGGCCGCCAAACCTCCGTGACGGATACTGGTCGGGTGGTCCCTGCGATCGAAGGTGACCGGACAAGCTGACCATGGGTTGAATTTGGGGGCGACGGGCTCTACGGCGTAGACGTCCCTTAGTGCGTGCTTGCGCTCCCTTTTGGGGATATGCGTGACATATATCATGTTCACTGTTTTCACCTCAGGAGGGAATTTCTTTTGTCCCCCTGTGTTCGGTGGGCGGGGCTCGTCATCGTCCTCGCTTGGCGGCTCTTTCCCCTTATGTTCGGTGTTTAACTTACTGGCCTGTTTGAAGACCCAACAATTTATGTTGGAGTGGTTGGCAGGCTTGTCGGGAGTGCCATGAATCTGGCAAGGCCGATCGAGTATTTTGTCCAAATTAGATGGACCGTCCTTATTTCCTTTAAATGGCTTCTTCCACTAACTGGATTTAGAGCCACTGAATCCGGCGTTAACCGCTGTGTCTTCAACTTCTTCGTTGTTGTTTCGACGCTTGTGTTTGTTGCGTCGCGGCCTACCGTTGCCATCCCTGACTTCGGAGGTGCCAGGGTCGCTGGTACTATTGCTTCTACGAGCCAACCAGCTGTCCTCTCCCGCACAGAAGCGGGTCATGAGTGCAGTAAGAGCTGCCATAGACTTCGGCTTTTCCTGACCAAGGTGTCGGGCGAGCCATTCATCGCGAACGCTATGTTTAAAGGCCGCGAGGGCTTCGGCGTCCGGACAGTCGATGATTTGGTTCTTTTTAATTAAGAACCTAGTCCAGAGTTTGCGGGCTGACTCACCGGGTTGCTGGACTATATGACTAAGGTCATCGGCATCCGGAGGCCGGACATAGGTACCTTGGAAGTTGTCTCTAAAGGCATCCTCCAAGTCCTCCCAGCTACCAATAGAGTTCTCTGGTAGGCTGTTTAACCAGTGCCGCGCTGGTCCTTTCAGCTTTAGGGGGAGGTATTTGATTGCGTGGAGATCGTCACCGCGGGCCATGTGAATATGGAGAAGAAAATCCTCAATCCATACCGCGGGATCTGTCGTTCCATCGTAGGATTCGATGTTTACGGGTTTAAACCCTTCTGGAAATTGGTGCTGCATTACCTCATCGGTAAAGCACAAGGGGTGTGCGGCACCTCTGTATCGGGCAACGTCATGACGGAGTTCGGATGACATCCGTGTTCGGTTTTCGGCCCGAGTTCGGTTATGCTGCTCGCGCCAAGCTTGAAGGCCGTCGTCTCTCGTCGGGGCACGCCCCCTTGATCCGTATATTGATCTGGTCTTGCCGGCTCTATTGTCCAGGTCCTGACGTAAGTCATAGGTGTAGCCCTGAGCTGCTACCTCTTTGCCTCGACGGCGAGGTGGCGCGGGCTGGTGTTCGGCATGAGTAGCCGCTTTGTCTCGCCCACGTGGTGGTCGGTCTGGTTCATCAGCATTATTATGTCTTGACGGTATTGGCTCTAGGGCCTCGTCATCGAATTGTGGCAGTAGCCGACGCTTCGGATAGCTCTTTGTTGGGCGTTCGAGGCCGTACTCCTCGGCGGCTAGGACCTGGGTCCATCTCTCGTTGAGCGTGTCCTGTTCGGCTTGAAGCTGTTGCCATTTCTTTTTTAGGCTCCTCGCAGTTGCAATGAGCTGTCGCTTAAAGCGTTCTTGCTCGAGGGGTTCCTCTGGCACGATGAAGTCTTCGTTGCCGAGGCTGACGTCCTCCTCGGAGGTCGGTAGATAGTTACTATCCTCCGAATCCTCATTCCCGACTGGCTCGTCGGGGTTAACTTGTCCCTCTTCCCAATTATCCTGCTCTACGGCAGGCTCAATGGGTTGGTCAGAGTTTTCGGCATTCTCCGGGGTGTCAATGTCTTCGGTGCCGGTATTACTTTCTTTTTCCCGCCGCGATCGTGAACGGCGCCGCTGACATCGACGCTTCGGCGGTACCTCGACGGGCTTGTCCTCGATCGGATCTTGATGGCCATCGTCGTCCTCTATTGGTGTATCCACCATGTACACGTCATATGTAGAAGTGGCAGTCCAACGTCCGGTGATGGGCGGGTTTTGGCCTGGTTCGGCTCCGGCATCGTCGTCCATACCGTCGATGTCTTCGGAGCCGTAGTCGGGCATGTCGGTTAAATCTTCGACAGTGGCTACCAAGTGGGTGGTGGGTGGGACGCAAAATTCCCCGCACTCAGCCCCTAGTTCGGGCTGGGCGTAATTCGGAGCTGACACCTCCGTGATGGCGAGAGACCGCATTAAGTCCAAGGCCTCGCTTAAGAGCGAAGGCCGGACGGGGAACCGAGGACCTGCGGAGCTGGGCGTGGCAGACTCTGCCAGGTTGTGTTCACCAGCCGCAGACCTTGAGAGTTCAGAGTTGGCCTCCAGAGGCGAGTTCGGCTCTCCGATGACAAGGAGGGTCCTGCTTGATTCCAGGCTCGCCGAACATACAGTTGCTTCTGGGTCTTCGGCAAAGGGCTCCATGGGAGGAGAGGGTCCGGTGGGTTTTAAGATCCCATCTTCGGACGAGGCGGCCTGCCCTGGATCTATGGCCAGGGCAGGGATAGTAGTTGGTCTTTGAGCGGCGCCTGATGACGGATCCGATGGGTTGCCTTCTTGAAGATGAGGAATAGTGGTCGAGGCCGTGAACCCTTCGAAGATCAAGTCTCCTCGGATATCAGCGACGTAATTCAGGCTCCCGAATCTGATCTAATGACCAGGGGCGTAGCTGTTGATCTGCTCAAGGTGACCAACTGAATTGGCGCGCAGAGCGAAGCCGCTGAATATGAAAAGTTGACCGGGGAGGAAGGTCTCCCCAGAAACGGCATCGTTGTTAATGATCAAACGAGCCATCGATCCTTCTGCCGACGACACAGTGGAACTCTCAATGAAAGCACCAATGTCGGTGTCAAAACCGGACGATCTCGGGTAGGGGGTCCCGAACTGTGTGTCTGAGGATCGAAGGTAACAAGGGACAAAGGGAACACGATGTTTACCCAGGTTCGGGCCCTCTTAATGGAGGTAAAACTCTACGTCCTGCTTGATTGTATTTGATGAGTATGGGGGTTACAAGAGTTGATCTACCTCGAGATCGTAATAGCTAAACCCTAGATGTCTAGCCTATGAGAATTCTGATAGCCTCTACGGACTAAACCCTCCGGTTTATATAGACACTGGAGGGGGCTAGGGTTGTACAGAGTCGGTTTACAGAGGAAGGAGATTACACATCCGGACGCCAATCTTGCCGTCCACGCAAAGGGGAGTACCACCCGGACATGAGGAAAGGTCTTCTGCCTTGTATCTTCACGGCCCATCAGTCCGGCCCATGTAACATAGCCCGGCCACCCGAGAACCCCTTAATCCAGGACTCCCTCAGAGGCGAAGGGGGTAAAGGTGGAAAAGGAACCCCCCCCGATGCCTATTTATAAGGGAAAAGTGAAACAGTAAAATGGCAAGCGCGGAAATCAAGGAGGCGTCATGATTATCTCAACAGTGGAGGCGCCTCGATTCTCGGACGGCCAGTTAATGCAAAAAGATCCGTTGTGATGTCATAAGATTTTCTGCATTTATTTTGCATGACGTCACGGCGGGTTACAAAGATCCGGTTGGAGGAATCAAAGGAAGACTCGCCAACCGGATGTAGTGAAGATTGACATGAACAGGTTCAAATCAATCGGGGGCCTAATGTTGGAGATATAACCCCTCGGTGTGACCCGCCCAGGAGGGGCCAGGTTACACTGTTGGCGACTCATAAATGAAAGCCCAAATAGGCCTAAGAAGATATGATATGAAGACTGGAGGCGGTTTACAAGACGGGCTAGTTGAAGGCCCAAGACCCGGAGGAAGGCGCCGTGACCCGGAGATATAAGCCGCCCGATGGTGATTTGCCTGGTAAGGCAAGGCGACTTAGAACCCGAGTTGGTCACGTTGTGTGATCCGACTTGGACTCTTGTAAGCCCAGGGCCTCGACCTGTGTATATAAAGGCGAGACCCTGCGGCGGGTTAACTCAAGAAACAATTGGTCGATAGCTAGGTCAAGCGATTCCGCTCCCTTGTAATCGATACGCAAGCAATACAACACAAAGTAGGAAGTAGGCTTTTACCTCATTGAGAGGGGCCGAACCTGGGTAAACTCGTGTCCCTTGTCCCGTTCAACCCCTTCGAGCTAACCTACGTTGCGATGGCTCCACACCTAAGTCCTTCTGCAAGGGCATCTGCCGTGACAAAGCCACGACAGTGATCGAGGGAAGGAAGACTTCGCACTAACCGCCTTCACGGGAAGGGGAAGGAAAGAAGTCACGGTTCTTTTGTTTTTATGTGGCACAAAACACTCTTTGATCTAAATTATTATGGTGTTCTAAACACATCTTCCTTGAACTAAAACCACAACACTTTTTTTTTAGGGAGTATTATTTAAGAGGACATGCCACTTCAATGGTGATACTTTTTTTTTCTATTCCCATGTTTTGAAAACTCTCGAATTCGATGGTGGTGCTTGCTTCTGTTTAGATAATGTAGCAGTGGTAGTCTAGCAGTCCTGTTTAGTTTGACAAAAATGGTTTTTGGAGCAAAAGTCTGAAATGTGGCAGTTTGGAACTCTGAAAAGAATGAAGGCTAGAAATGGAACATGTTTCCAAGATAATTAACAGTCTACGAAGATCTGAGCTTTCCCTTTCATAGTTGTCAATGAACTTCAGCGGCACGAGATCCCCTATGTCTACTCAGTTTGACTTGATGTTCGTATTGTGCATAGTTACAAACCGATTTGGAAACATAAAATTGACGCATAGATTCATTCCAAACCAAATGTCTATGTCATGCCATAGATCAGAAAATCAATGCTACACAAGTCGGACTAACCCATGGTTGATGCCGACCATAACCTCCACCAGTACTCCCTAAGTCCAAAAGTATAAGCGCCTCTCGAATTTCCAGTCTACTTTCGATAACAAATTTTAGTAATAAGGTATGAGTTGTATGCCACAAAATCTACACCATTAGAATTCTCTTTCCAACACGAATTCAGTGATAGTGTCTAAAAACGTCTTACATTTTGAGAGGAGTATATTTCTTTGGCATGTAGATCATGTTTTGTTGGTCAAATTCACGACCGGATTTATGCTCAAATTTGAAGGACTCATATCTTCGAACGGAGGGAATACATTTTTACTTGTTCTACAGTTCCAAAGTAAATGCCGCTCTCTCTTACACTCCGTAAGAAAAACTTTCTCGGCAGCAAAAAGAACAGCTGCCTGAAAAAAATGATGTTTTGTTTCATGTTTATTTTATATTTTTTTTCATCCCCTGCTTAATGTTTATCATTGCTCTGGATGTCACGAGCCAAGACCACAGACCAAAGTGAGAAAGCCGCAAACGAGAGTCATACGATACAGTACAATCCTCTCAATTTCAAGAATATACCTCTGTAAAGTCACCCGATCGAGTTCGTCACAGGAGAAAAAATCCTGTAAAGTTACTCCCGAGTTCCACCAGAGAAGAAGAATACCCTGTAAAAGTCACCTTTTGATCCTCGGAAAGCTAGCCTTTTTCCTTGCCAGAGGCCGGAAAGTTAACTTTTGATCCGGTTCCGTTCCGTTCCGTTCTCCCCATCCCACCACCACGAGACCGGGTCCAAGCTACGTTGCGGATGGCGACCGCGTACCGGCTAGCTGGGGCGCGCTAGCTCGTACACGTGACACGGCTCCGTGCAGGCGCAGGCCCAGGAATCCGGGACGAGGCGGAGACGCGGCACGTCTGAACCGTCCCCGATGGCCGTCTCCCGAGGCGGCAAAGCCGAAAACGTGCAACACGACGCCCTCCCGCCCTCCGGCCGTGCGCGTCAGCTGACCACCCCACCCCACCCCCGCCCGCGCCACCGCGTTGGTCAAGGCCGCGGGACGGGCCGTGCGCCCGCCAACCAGCCAGCCCACGCCGACGCTCCCCCCGTGTCCACGCGACGCGTCCGCGATCGGGGGAGCGGCCGCGCCCGAAGTCTCAGGCTCGGCGCGGTGGGAGTGGGGCTGTGGGACGGGTCGCCGTCGGGTTGGTGTGCGTGCCTCCAACATTCTGGCGGATCGTGTGGCCGCGGCCGCCCGCGCAGCATCGGACGGCTCCGCGCCTCTCCTTTCGGCCTTCCATGTCGGCCGGGTCTCGGGGATCACTCGCCGCCGTACTACGACTACTACTGCTGCTACTCGGTCGCGTGGACTGAGTGACCACCGATCGGGTATAACCCAACTTGGCGATCGATCTGTCGCGGGAAAGTTGGGGATTAAAATTTAGCGGAGAGTGACGGCCACCACTCACTCTGTGGAAATTTGGGAGTGATAGATATGACACAGGGGAGATACTAGCTAAGCCATAGCCAACCTTCTAGATGATCCGGCTCTTTCGGTCTATCACGCCATCACATCATCATTTGCGCCGCGGGATACGGCCACCATTTTCAGGTTCGCATGGCTGGAGGGGACTGGCTCATCGTCGCGGACGGCACCGGTGTCAGAGGATGAGAGAGCCACACAAAAGTAAAACGCCATCCGACATTTTTGGTGCCTTGTAAGATGGACATGTATCATAGGTTCATCACCATACTCTAATTGGCGAACGTAAACTCCACAAATACTCTAATGAGCGTAAACTACACAAAATAGTACGTAAACTCCACAAACAGTAGTACTAGTACTTAATTAGGGGTTCATGTGAAAAGATGAAAATAACGGCATATATTGGGATTGTTTCAAGGTTTGCTGAAGTCTTAAACAATGGGCAAATATAGCTGTCAAGGAATCAAAATCGCCAATTAGTCGCCCCAGTCCGTACCAATCCCTTTTGACTTGACCATGCACCCAACTTGTCCATATTTCTGTCTCTCAATTTTTTGTGAAGTTGTTGCATATTTCGCGCTTCTGTTTGGTGGATCTGTACTTGCATCCATCGTCCATAACCTTCCTTGCTCCCATAATCAAATAGGGTAACTCTATGAGTGTCTGTATAACATAGCATATCCACAACGTGATCGAATCAGGGTTACTGCAGCGCCTGTGCAGGAGACATTATTGTAGCCTAGGATGCCCATGATGTGCTGAACTAAAAAGAAATAAAATTAGAACTACGGTGCAGCTGTGCACGGATCAAGAAGCCAGTCCAAGCTCAAGTGGCCAGAGTGAGGCGCCCAATGAGTTGGTTTCCCAGCTTAGCTAGCTTGATGACCAGATCACTCGGGCCTCAACACATGATCAAACAGTTCTTTCCTACATATCCTCGTCACCCCCAGCTTGCATTGCACATGAGCCAGTAGTGCCAGGCAGCCTAAGGCCAGATTTGTTTATAGCCCTATTGGGAGGAACCCTAATTACCTCTTTGTCATGGGTGCGCATGTGCCTCGGAAGGAGCTGCAACAAACAAGCCAGTGCCAGTGCCACAGCCCAAACATTAAGGTTTACATCTATCATATCACGGCCAATGAGGTGGCCTCCTCACATGCAATAATCTCAAGTACTCCCTCTGTAAACTAATATAAGAGCATTTAGATTACTAAAGTAGTGCTCTAAACACTCTTATATTTGTTTACGGAGGGAGTACTATTATATTGTCCTGCAATTTTAATTATCTTGGGGCAAATGAATTGAAGGTAGGTCGTTGGATCTGCAGGTCCAGTAGATAGATCATAGATACTACTTATGGTGCAGGGGATATGTGGGTATGGGAAGAACTGGCTTCATGGGTAGTACTAAAGTTCAGAGTATGGGTGTTTTGATCATAAAGAGAGATTGCTGCAGTTTTGCGCTGTACGTAGTAAAACTGACAAAGGCTACCCATTTGCCAAGTTGTGCTAGATCCAGTGTATTTGTCACGTTGCAAGCGGAAGAAAAAACTAGTATTTCTTCTCTAACTATTTCTTTTTCAATGAATAGACTTACTACAATAATTACACTTCACATCTTTTCTAAAACTTAGAAAGTAGCTTTTGAATAATAGTGTGTAGTGGTAACTAGTTGTACAAAATCTGCTTCTACTCCTGCAAAGTCATGACATACCATGTGCAATTGCCCTTTTTTTTTGCAGAGGGCACAATTGCAAATATTGTTCATTAGAAAAAATAACTTGGCATGACATGTAAAAATGGCTACATAACACACGCAAAATTAATTTATTGCCTTTTTTGGTAGGTCACAAGTGGTCATATTGCATAATGAATTTCGGATGTCCACATGTCCGTGGTTTATCTTACTTTTTCTTTTGCAACTTTGCAAAGTCGAAACAAAGAGGAAGATTTTAAGAGATAGAATATGGCTCGTAGCGGGGACGTGGAGTTTCTACACCCAGGAGCAAATGCTACTAGTGTGAACAGTAAAAAAAAAAGAAAACAAATTTAAAAAAATCTGAAATTTTTGTGTGGCATACTTTCACAAATGTTTGTTGTGCATGCAAAAATTCATCACCAAATTACATGGCTGGAAAGCGTGGTAAAAAAACAAAATCGATGCTCTAAAAATGTTACTTACAAAAGCATTTTGGAGTTTCGATTTTTTTTTGGCATGACTTCCACCAATGTGATTTCGCAATGAAATTTTGTGTGCACGACAAACATTTGTGAAAATATGTCACAAAAAATTTTACTGTTCACACCGGGAGCAATTGCTCCTGGGTGTAGAAAGGCACTTTCGTCGTAGCGGCAGCTACTTGACAAATTTACTTCTCGCAAGTGCATTATTCCGTGTTGAGATGACGTGTCTGGTTAATCAACATGATTACGCACATGCACCAAAAGTTAAGACTTTGCCTAACATGGCCAATGGTGCAAATTGCCTGTTTAGTAGGCCAACTTGGCACCACATGTCTAAGTAATCGCTCCCCTTGCTCTCTGAAGCTTTCTCCCCTTCTTGGTTTTGTTCAAGTAACACTTGCCAAAAAGTTTGGAACCAGATCACATAATATCCAAGGCCTCTAGTTAAAATTCCCAACACATTCTCTCTCATCAATGGTTGGGAGTCCACGTTCGAAAAAGATTGAAAAAATACTGAGCAAATCTTGAAACAATCTTGAACAATCTGTTGATTAGTCCATCGTTAACTAGATGTTCTCGTAAGCCAGCTTGCTTTGCCCATTGATAATGGTTAGTGACTAGTTAAGTTCTGAATAATAACAACTAGTCGCATTGGTCGGCCTTAATACACTTGCTTGTCCCCATGTGAGTTGGGCCCAAGTCATCATCATCATCATAAACCGTCAATAAATATTTCTAGTGGGCAACAATTTGCACCTGCAAATAACAAAAGTCGGAGCATTAGTAGTTTGCACATATTATTTTGTTGTTTGTTGGTTGATCAGTTCATCCCTAGGTTTAGTGATGTGCGTCTCCACTTTCTGTCGAGGTGATGAATATTGAGTACCAAAGACAAAACAATTGGGTGAAAGTGTCGATAGATCAAAAGTTCAAAAGAAATTATGCTAGTCCAACATAGATTGAGGACACCATGATATTGGGCCAATGGTTCATAGGTAACAAATTTGAAAATACCCCTCATTTTGTGTGCAAAAATATGAGCACCTGGAGGGGGTCACCCGAATTGGATGAACAATCCCCATCTCCACACTTCCCTCTACATTTTGTGTAATAACATCAAAGGTTTGATGGTACAACAAAAAAGGTTTGATGATATATAGTAAGAGAAATGGCAACTCACAAGGTGTGGCAATCTAATTTTCAACCCAAAGTAAAATCTACAAAACTGGGTAATATTGATGTGGGTTTCCATGCTTAACTATCCACCCAATGACCGTCATGTTATGAACATATTATTGATCTATTGTAATATGTAAGACCCATTTGTACCCAAGGAGAGAGAGTAGTGTATTAATGTTGAAGTGTCAATTTCTTCGTAAACATCGCACACACTCTAGATTTTTCTATTTGTGTATACCTAATCATAAACTAGAAATATGTATCAAGATATTTCACATACCATACACTTTAGATATTCCTACCAAGATACCTAAGGGTACACACAAACATACACAATATATTAGCGTAAGTGTCACGAATTAATTTCAGAATGAGAAGCCATGTAATTTTGTCTTTTATCATTTTCTCGCAACCAAAACGATTTGTTTTATTTTTAAGTCATAACACATCAAAAATAAAAAGTGAACTTTTAATACCCTATCCTACGATATTTAGCACAATATATTACTTATGATTTTGGTTTAAAAATGGGTATTAAAAATAAGCATTTGAGCGATTCTATTCGTACATACAGATCCTACAAAAACCCCATGTACTAGTTCAATTTGATGGCCGTTATTTCCACGTTTTGTTCTAGGAAATTACACCTCCTCTTGGGGTACGTATCTTCTAGGAGTAGTATGTAGGAATAAGATTTTTGTAAGAGTTTAGTATAAATGATGATATTTATTTTGACTCACCTCGGAATCCAAATTTTGTAGGAGTACTACGTAGGAATGGGTTCTTTGGTTGGGTAGTCATAACCCAAGATTAGATTCCTCATATCCGCATGAGTTATTTAGAAACCGTTGTTCTCCTGAGCTGATGTGTTGTGTATGCACAATATCATCAGTAATTAGCTTAGTGGCTAGGTCATCTAAAGTTGACACTACCTTGTAGTAAAGATCAGTCATAATTAGGTTAATATCATTATAGTCCCATGGATTAATTTGGTGTGATGCAAGCCATTGAAAACTCTTCTCAGTGGAGTAATTTGTAAAATAAAAAAGTAAACGTGGTAGCACAAGCTCCTTTCTTATAAATGATATCCACATTTCTTAAAAAATCACTCACTTATGTGATTAAGAATTATCTATAGATATTAAGCTTTGTGCAAAGCATTGCATTTTCAAGGCATGTGCCATGTGCATAAAAATAAAAAATTAAAGCACTTAAATCTTTGTTCTACCTTCTCATACTTGTCTTTTTAATGCAAAATACAAAATCAACACATCTCTTCTTGAGAACTTGAAAATACATTGTTCATTGTGCCATCTTTTTGTTTTCTGAATTTTATAAACCCGTTTTCTATGCACTAGGTGCACAAAATCCATGTCCATAAATATTATAATAATCTAGTAAAACTATTTTAAAGTTTTGGTCTAGACTCCAATAGTCCACTCTTAAAACTCAATATTAGACATATTTGTCTCCATGCCTTATAAAAGAAATACGACCAATGTTATTGTTTTGCAAACATGCAAATTTATTCAATACAAATCATAAATAAAATCGCAAAGTAGGCAAAAAAGTCTAGGGACACATAGAAATGAAAACAAATAGATAATTTTTTGAACAATTAGTGAAATGGTATTTTTAACATATTATAAGTGGGTGAGATTACCAATTGCAAAGAAACACTTGTTCGGATGTGCCAAATCATGTTTAACCAAGAAACAAAATTCTACAATAGCAATTATTCACGATTGATTGAACAACAAAATGGATTAGTGAAAGTGATTCATGACTATTGATGGAGAAACTTATAACTAATAACAAAAATTGTGGATTTCTTTCCACACGAATTAAAAATATAGGAATAGAATGAAACTCGATAAAGTAAAACATCATACACATTCTAGAAAAATATATTTGAAACCAGTGAAATAAGAGAAGTCAACAATATTTGAAATAACACAAAATGCAAGAAAGCACAGAAAAAAAATACGAACAACCATAAAGAAAATCTGGATTCTTAGTGTATTCTCAATGGATCATTGTGGGTTTTCCAAACTCCCAAGCCTTTTCATACTTGTACTTTTTCTATTGTCCATATTTATAATTTCGTACAAAATGCTATTTTTGTTTCGTATACTTCAGTTCTCTATTCTTAAGTTTTATGTTTTTCTTTAGGTTTAGTTTTTCACATTTTTGCATGGTTTGCTTCATAGTTTTAAGTTCGTTAACCATTCTCTTATTCTTTCTTGTCATTTTTTGATTTATCTGTTAATTGCGCAGTTAGGTGTGCAAAATCACCACCATGTCATTGGTTGTCGCTCTAGGTTTTGACGGAATACATTCGGTATTGAAGTTAGGGACCAAACTTATCTGGTTGGAAGTTTATGGACCAAATCTAAGAAAACAATGATTGAGAGCACCAAAAAATGGATTCTCCCAACTACCAAAGAGTTCGTGAAAGCTAGATTATCTAGTCTTCATATCGCAAGTGCGTAAAAATGTGAATCTAGCTTCATTTCCACCAAACAAAGAAATTTCATTTATACGATAATACTTGTATGAAAGTCTAGTTCATAAAATTCCGGGACAAACTTGGCGGCGTTTGCAAGGTATGCATGTTTATCTTCCGTACTTTGCAAAAACAGTTGCATATGATGTTTGCATTTTGCCGAGACAAAAAAATAATCACCTGCTACTTTCGTGATTCGTGGGGGAGACGGTGAATGGGGGATAGCAAATGGATCATTTGATCATATAATCAGGATACAAGTAACATGGCAGGAATTCATATTTCTATGTTTTCAAAAAAATTGAAAAATACACACATGTATAGATACCAACAGTTGATAATTGGTGTATATGCGTAGAAGCACCCCTCTCAGGCAGGGGCTGAATGCCATAGGCATAGAAGCCCCTCTCAGGATATGAACGACGTGATCGAAAAAAAAGATAGGAACACATGCATGTGAATTATGGTAAAAAAAATACTAATATAGTTCGTGGTCCATACAGGCTATTACGTAAAACTTTTGTTATGTTACTATAACTTACCATAGCTCAATGTACATAATCTTAATGATAAAATTTAATATGCTGCCTCTTACATTTAATATTTGATTGATCTTTTCATATATTTTTCAAAACTTATTTGTATAGTTTTTACTAAGTTAAGCATATGATCCTAGGATCAGTAAACTCTTGGGTGGGAGCGGGGTTACTCTTAAAAACATCTTAGTTAGGTGTAAAGTACAAGATTAGCATTTTTTTCATTAGTACTAGAAGAATGATTGTGCGTTGCAACAGGATATAAATATTTAGTACCTTAGATTGTGATTTACTTGGGCATATTAATGCAATGATGTAAATAAATGTTATCAAATCCTGCCCATGATTTACAGTATAGTTTGATGAGAAGTTTGGTAGGTAAATTAAAGTGGAATTGGTTCAGAAGGTACGTAAATTAAGGTGATTGATTATCATAGGGAAATGTTGGACAAAGTAGTGGTGAGAAGAGAAGTGAAACATGAAACATTACGAGAGTGGCTAAATGACTCCTGAACTCATCTGCTCCTGCCTGTGAAGAGAAATAAAAAAAGTACTAGAAAAATTCAAAAAATATCTGATTTTTTTACATGAAAGATGTTTGAGTGCGTGAGGACCGTGTCAATTTTCAGCTCGTTTGGGCATCTGAGTAGCTCTCAACAAAAAAATTTAGGGTATGTGAAAAAGTTTACTATTCATGCGCTATTTTTTTGACCGACGGACGTAGAACAATCGTTCTACGGTAATTTTCATTGCATATAAACAAAGTGCATCTAAATAACAAAATCTCCACTGAGATTCAACCTATACCAGTTTTATAAAACATTGAGAATTACAATAGATTATCTATCCAGTCCTTGAGTTTCTGTGCTTTGGCTTCCTTTGCTCTGATTTGTGTCACTTTGAGCCCTTCTTTTAGGTAGAATTTCCAGTTCTATGGATGAGCTGCAACTTTCCTAAAGATTTTGTCATTTCTGACATTCCACAGGCTCTAGCAGCCAATGAGGATGCTATGCATTTCGAGCCCTTTGGGCAGAGCATTAATGGCCATACAAACTTCATCATATAGAGAAATACCTCTGAGCTTAGTCGGCATAATTTCAGTCCAGCAGCTGATAGCAAAGATACAATCCCAAAATAGATGCATGGCAGTTTCTTCGACATTCTCATTGCACAGAACACAATTGTAGGATTCAATATACAAGTTTTTCCTTTGCAAAAGGTTACCAGTATTGACACTGGCATATAGTAACAGAAAGAAGAAGATTTTTTGCCTTAACATACAAGTTGTCTTCTAGTTGAGATTTAAAATATGATGAGTATTTGGTGGACCCAACATTGAATTATACATCTTCTTAGTGGAGTATGTGATTCTATTTTCAGTGAGACTCCAATGGTCTTTCTGATCAGTGGTTGTGATGTTGATAAGGATGCTTTGCATTTCATGGAATTAGGTGAGCTTCAACTGATAAGGGTCGAAACATGTTTTCATAATTCTCCATCGTTAGAGCTTGCTGAAGTGTGATGTCTCTGTTGATTGCAAAAGAGAAAAGCTCAGGGTATTGATCTTGCAGCTTATGTGGCCTCCATTTATCTGTCCATAGGAAAATCGTGTCTCCCCTGCCTGCTCTGCAGATGACATTATTTTTATACATAGGTAACAACTTGAGGATGCCTCTCCACCAGAATGATCCAATCATCTTATGTCCAGGGGTCTGTAGGTTGTAGTATGTTTCCCAAATGATCTGAAGTTTTGTTGAGGAATTTATGGAGGAACTTCATCAAAAGTGCTTGGTTATGGGTGCTGATGTCAAGAATTCCCAAACCACCATGGGCCTTGGGTTGGCAAGCTTTATCCCGTGAGATTAAAGCAGGACCTCTTTCTTCTATTTCATACTTTCTCCAGAAGCAGTTTTGAGATATTTGTTGATGCGTTGGATCACAACCTTTGGGAGTGACAAGATACTCATGACAAAACTGGGCATACTAGAGAAAACCGACTTAATCAGGACAAGTTTGCCTCCATAGCTTAAGAGAGTAGAGCATCCTTGCAATCTGTTCTCAATCCTCCTAAGCAGGGGGGAAATCTTCAATCTTTGGCTTCGTTAAGCTGAGTGGCAGGCTTAGATATGTGAGTGGCAAGGTGCCAATTTGGCATCCCAGAATTGAGGAAAGTTCATTCATCTTGAGATCAGGGGTGTTGATGGCAATCATAGTGGATTTACTGTAGTTGACCTTTAGTCCAGTGTATGCAACAAAGTGGAGCAGAAGATTCTTAATGTGTTGAATTTGACTGGCCATAGCACGTAATACAAGAATAGTGTCATCTGCATATTGGATGATTGGGAAGTCTGGACAAGTGGAGTGTTGAATAGGTGCACTGATGAGAGAATTGGACATAACTTCATTCATGATAGATTGCAGTAGGTCAACAGCCAGCACAAATATGAGTGGGAAAGTGGATCACCTTGTCTGACACATTTTTTGCATAGAAATTATTTCCCTGGAACACCATTAAGTAGCACAACAGAATATCCAGTACTATAGATCTGTTTGATCCAATTGATCCATTTGGCACCAAACCCTTTTGCTTTTCAATGATAGTATCATGGCTTATCATATCAAAAGCCTTTTCAAAATCAAGTTTGAGTAGAATAATGTCTTCTTTTGATTGTTTACACTGATGAATGTATTCATATGACCAGGCCAGACAGTCTTGTAAGCATCTATTATTGAGGAAACCATACTAATTTTTGTGGACCAAATCAAGAATCACATTCTGTAATCTATTTGCAAGCAACTTAGTGATGATCTTCACAACACAATTCAGAAGGGAGATTGGCCTAAAATCATTAGCAAAGGCTGCAGAGATATTCTTAGGATCAGAGTGATAAATGAATAGTTAATACTCTGAATATTGACAGTTTCTTCATGGAAATCATTGATCAGCTTGTAGAAGTCTTGTGCTATAATGTCCCAACAATTCTTGAGAAAAGTTGCATTAAATTCATCTGGTCCAAGTGATTTGTTACTTGACATATTTTTGATGACCTCATCAATTTGCATTTGAGTGAAAGGGTTTTCTAAGATTTCCAACTGGTGGGATTGGATTAGCTGATGCAGTTGGAGGGGATTAGTTACCTGTCTGTGTGTGCCCAGCCTTTCTTTGAAAGCCTTATATAAAATAGCAGACTTAATGGCATGATCACGATGTTCATTACCATCTTCATCTTTGAGCATTGCGATACCATTGAACCTGTGTTTGATTGTAGCTTTGGCTTGGAAATACTCGGTATTTGCTTCTCCCACTTTAATTGCTCTAATGGTAGCCCTCTGTTTCCAATAGCTTCTTTGGCATGACAAAGTTCTTTCCAGATGATCTTTGAGGGTATTCCTGCCTAACATTTCTTTAGCAGTAAGTGGCCTGAATTCTTCATGAGTGTCATAAAAGAGGATGGTCTCATTAGTATTTCTGATAATACTTTTTGTTGGGGAACACAGTAATTTCAAAAAAATTCCTACGCACACACAAGATCATGGTGATGCATAGCAACGAGAGGGGAGAGTGTGTCCACGTACCCTCGTAGACCGAAAGCGGAAGCGTTAGCACAACGCGGTTGATGTAGTCGTACGTCTTCACGATCCGACCGATCCAAGTACCGAACGCACGTCACCTCCGAGTTCAGCACACGTTCAACTCGATGACGTCCCGCGAGCTCCGATCCAGCAAAGCTTCACAGGAGAGTTTCGTCAGCACGACGGCGTGGTGACGGTGATGATGATGCTACCGACGCAGGGCTTCGCCTAAGCACCGCTACGATATGATCGAGGTGGATTATGGTGGAGGGGGGCACCGCACACGGCTAAGAGATCAATGATCAATTGTTGTGTCTATGGGGTGCCCCCCTCCCCCGTATACAAAGGAGTGGAGGAGGGGGAGGGCCGGCCCTCTCTATGGCGTGCCCTAGGGGAGTCCTACTCCCACCGGGAGTAGGATTCCCCCTTTCCTAGTAGAACTAGGAGCCCTTCCAAGTAGTAGGAGTAGGAGAGAAGGAAAGGGAAAAGAGAAGAGAAGGACGGTGGGGAGTCCTCTTAGTCCAATTCGGACTAAGCCTTGGGGGGGCGCGCAGCCTCCCCTCTCTCTTTCCCCTAAAGCCCAATAAGGCCCATGTACTCCCCGGCGAATTCCTGTAACTCTCCGGTACTCCGAAAAATAGCCGAATCACTCGGAACCTTTCCGATGTCCGAATATAGTCGTCCAATATATCGATCTTTATGTCTCGATCATTTCGAGACTCCTCGTCATGTCCCTGATCTCATCCGGGACTCCGAACTACCTTCGGTACATCAAAACACATAAACTCATAATACAAATCGTCACCGAACTTTAAGCGTGCGGACCCTACGGGTTTGAGAACTATGTAGACATGACCGAGACACGTCTCCGGTCAATAACCAATAGCGGAACCTGGATGCTCATATTGGCTTCCACATATTCTACGAAGATCTTTATCGGTCAAACCGCATAACAACATACGTTGTTCCCTTTGTCATCGGTATGTTACTTGCCCGAGATTCGATCGTCGGTATCTCAATACCTAGTTCAATCTCGTTACCGGCAAGTCTCTTTACTCGTTCCGTAATACATCATCCCGCAACTAACTCATTAGTTACAATGCTTGCAAGGCTTATAGTGATGTGCATTACCGAGTGGGCCCAGAGATACCTCTCCGACAATCGGAGTGACAAATCCTAATCTCGAAATACGCCAACTCAACAAGTACCTTCGGAGACACCTGTAGATCAACTTTATAATCACCCAGTTACGTTGTGACGTTTGGTAGCACACAAAGTGTTCCTCCGGTAAACGGGAGTTGCATAATCTCATAGTTATAGGAACATGTATAAGTCATGAAGAAAGCAATAGCAACATACTAAACGATCAAGTGCTAAGCTAACGGAATGGGTCAAGTCAATCACATCATTCTCCTAATGATTTGATCCCGTTAATCAAATGACAACTCATGTCTATGGTTAGGAAACATAACCATCTTTGATTAACGAGCTAGTCTAGTAGAGGCTTACTAGTGACACTCTGTTTGTCTATGTATTCACACATGTATCAAGTTTCCGGTTAATACAATTCTAGCATAAATAATAAACATTTATCATGAAATAAGGAAATAAATAATAATTTTATTATTGCCTCTAGGGAATATTTCCTTCAGTCTCCCACTTGCACTAGAGTCAATAATCTAGTTCACATCGCCATGTGATTTAACATCAATAGTTCACATCTTTATGTGGTTAACACCCATAGTTCACATCGACATTTGACCAACACCCAAAGGGTTTACTAGAGTCAGTAATTTAGTTCACATCGCTATGTGATTAACACCCAAAGAGTACTAAGGTGTGATCATGTTTTGCTTGTGAGATGATTTTAGTCAACGGGTCTGTCACATTCAGATCCGTAAGTATTTTACAAATTTCTATGTCTACAATGCTCTGCATGGAGCTACTCTAGCTAATAGCTCCCACTTTCAATATGTATCTAGATCGAGACTTAGAGTCATCTAGATCGGTGTCAAAGCTTGTATCGACGTAACTCTTTACGACGAACTCTTTATC